>PVIW01002103.1:0-240699 GCA_004026585.1 Noctilio leporinus
TGAAACAACTTTACTACTGTTATGTTGTATACAATATATTTTGTCTCTAACTTTCAGAGGCTTTTCTCAATACTGCTTTGTTGTGCTTAGAGAGGTTATGAGGAATGTAGTATCTTAAATATTATCACTAGTTACACCTACATTGTACAATTAAGAGTTGAATTTTTTAAGGACACCTTTTCAGATTATAGTATTATTTACCTTGTTAAAAACTATGTTTACTAACTGCCGTACAAGTTTTGGGATTTACTCCAGTATCTCTCTTGTATGTTATTATAACAAGATAACATTCCTGGTCTTATAGTAAGTTTCATCTATGGTATTATTACATTATTTTAAAATGTGATGTACTAAATCAGGTACTAAATAAGGCTTTTGAAGAGGCATGCATGAGGAACAGAAGGAGTTGCTTGAAATAAAAATTCCCAATTCATTAATTACTTGTGGAATATCACAATGTCATGGATATAATCCACCAGTCTCGGAGAATGCTGAGAAGACAACAAAATAAGAAGATTTCAGAGTAGCTGAAATCTTCAACTCTCTTTGAAAATCTTCTGTCACAAGTCAGAAGGGTAATGTCTCTTTTCACCCAATGAGAAAGCTGTTCTCACACGAGCATAATTAATCTTCTGACACCATGACAAAGAAATTCCTTAAAAGGATTTCTCTGATTTCCTCTCAAGACAGAAGATTGTCTTTATCCATCATCTGTTCTTCCTGATCCCTTCTTTTTGAATATCCACATCAGCAGAATTGTCCATCAGAAGAGACAGCAGGAGGGAAATCTCTGCATGATTGATAGGGCCCCAATGCTCTGCTGGCCTATTTAAGTGCAAGCATCTATTGTTGCATACTTACTTTACAGCAGTTAAACAAATATAATAGTCACCAATTCAACCATTGTGTGGCTTAGACTTGACTAAAACTAGTAAGTGAAGTTTGCTAATGACAAGGCACTGATTTTGAAGCCAGATAAAAACTCTACAGATAAATTAGCCTGATGTCTACTTTAAAAGAAGAAAAATTTCAAAGCATGAAACAGTGATATATACTGTTGAAAGTGTTACATACTATATTGTATCTAGATGGACATTTTTATTAAAAAATAATAAAAGTTCTGATACTTTTTATCCTAAGACTTAATACTTCTTATCTACATCACAGCTATTTAGGGGAGCAATCCACCAAAACCATATATGTTGACACCCAAAAATATCAGGTGTTTCAAAGAAGAAAGTGCTCCCAACACTTTCTTAAATTTTTATTTTTCAAACTCGTCATAGTAAAGTTTTCTCAAGGAGAGATTTAGGTATGTCTACGTCTCATTACCCTGACCTGTGAAAACAAAACAAAACAAAGTCCACTTGAGATTTCCTGTGAGTACCTGCCTTTTCCTTGGGTGGAATGAATGAACGAGAGCACTATCGGTTGGTTTCAAGTGGAGGAGCAAAGTATAATGGGCAAAGGCCCAATCCACAGAAAATGCAAGCCTGGTTCCACTTTCAAAGCAATCTACGTGAAATAGAAACAGATCCAGGAATTGCACTAAGCTTGGTAAGTGCACATTCAGTATCATCAGCAGAGGTTACAGCATGCTCTGTGTCCTTTATAGATGCTGCCAAAAAGGCCCCTAGAGCCCAGATGCCAGGACACATTGACACTATGAGTTCTGTTTGCACCACAATGACCTTGACTCAGTTCTGGACCGGCCCTGTGAAAATATTTGTTTATCCTTCCAATCCCCAAACAGTGAGGCCAGCCCTCACACTGGTGCTCCCCTTGGCATGATTATTAGGACAGGCTGCCACTGCCTGACCCATCCAGGGGCTGCCCCGCCGGCTAAGAAGAGCAACCGATGGCTGGCCCATTGCCAGACCCACATGTTGTGCAATGAGTGGCTTAGTTTTAGTTTTTCTTAAATCACAGAATGATATTTGGGATTGTTTCCCCCTCTTAAGACCTAGAAAGAAAGAGTTATATCCAGGATAAAGATCTGGGAGAATCTTTGTGGATAAACAGAGATGCTAAGCATTTTGAATATAGAATATAAGACAGAGTGTACATATAGAGAAGCTAGAAAACAAAGAGAATGAGCTGGTAGTGAAAGAACACGAAAGAGAGGGCCAGGTGGGGAATGCGGGCAGACATCCCAGAGGGGACTCTAAAAATGCTTCTTCACTAGCCCAGGACCCAGAAATCTCTCAGGGGCTCACATTGTCAACAACTCCACACTGTTGCGAACAGTTCATTTGTGAATGAATGGCTCATCTTCCCAACAGGACTGTGTGTGTGTTTGGTGGGGGCTGGGCAGCAAGAACCAATCCTTCTCATTTTCGTACTTTTATACACTGTGTAACATCTTGTCAAGGTCAGTAAACACTTAACTGATTAGAATGGAACTTGAGTAAGAGGCTATTATGTGCTGCCCTAGGCCACTTAGTTGTGTAAGACCCAGGAAGGGTCAGGCAAATCTTCCTCTTTCCCCTCTAGGGTCCCTGGGGAAAAAAGCGATGAGGTCCGTGAGATTCAAGTCCAAGTTCAATAGGAATATTCTCTTGGCTATAATAATCCTTGATCAGAAAATGCCCACAGTGTGTATGAGAAATCTCTATACCTTCCTCTTAATGTTGCTATAAGTCTAACACTGCTCTAACAAATTAAGTCTTTAACAAAAAAGCCAAATGAAAAACAAAATAAAACCCACTGGTGCTCAAAAAACTCAGGGAAAAAAACATTTCATTCTTTTGCCCTCCAGAGATATCTTTGTAAGAAAAGGGTCAGTTATAATGTGATCTGTGACAAATATTCATAGAATTTATTTTGGATTAAGACATGCATTGACTGAATCTCAGCTTCTCCACTTCCAAAAGTGTATGTAATTCAATCTCCCTTTGCCTCAGTTACCTCATCTGTAGAGATAATAATCATGCCTACGCCTTGCAGGATATTGTAAAGGATTTAATGTAAATCCTGGCATTTGGCAAACAGCCACAGAGCTCCTGATTATTATTCATTCTCCATTGCCCTTCCCCTCTGCACTTCAACTTTCTAAGTGCAAACATCCAACTTTATTTCTGGGAGTTTGTCTTGAAACACACACACACACACACACACACACATGCACATGCACACACGTACATGCAATCTGGGAGTCCTTGATGCCGCTAAAGGAACAGGCCTAATAGGCTGAGCTAAATGGACACTTGTGAGTGATTAACAGAAAAAGAATGAGGAAATAAGTCAGAACAAGCAAAGAAGAACAGGGCAGGCCAGGGTGACACAAGGGCTGGAAACACAATTTATCAGGCATCTACTTAAATGACCTCAGGCCTGTGTGTGCCTCATTCTGGCCCTTCTAGCTCAGCTTCACCCTGGTTTCCTGGCTATCTGGGCTCTGTTTGCAGGTCAGGGTCTTGCCAGGATACACATTCTGTACTTGTTTTTATTTCCACTGAATTCCACAAATACTTATTCTGTTCCTGTAGGTGCCAAGCATTGAGGGATGCCAAGGATACCTTTGTAAATGAGACCATACCATTCTGAAGTCTACAGCTCCGAGGGACAGCTGTGAAAACTACAAACTGTGTAGTGTAACAGAGAACACAGAAGAAGCTGGGGAGTGAGGCTAGGGTGGGACTTAGGACTTCAAAAGTGAATTGAAGTTTGTATGACAGAGAAAGGATAGGGTCGAAGACATTCCATCTAAAGGAACTGTGAGGCAAAAGTAGTTGTCCCTTAGTGAGCCTGAGTCCTAGAGCGCATGAAGGCAGAATGGCAAGAATCAGGCTAGAGAGTGAGGCTAGGTTAAGAAAGGCAATTAGGCTTAAAAAAACTTTTTTTGTTAACAGGAAAAGGGAGGGTCCTTGAAGATTATAGGCAAAAGAGTGACATGATTGGATTTGTTTTTCAAAAAGGTAATTCATTGGACCAAATGGAAGACACTGGAATGGGAACAGAAGAGGAACAGACAAAAATTAGAGAGCTTGGGAAGGAGATGATTTAAATGGTCTGGCAAAGGACAATGAAAGACTACACGTAGGATGTGGAAATGATGGAATTTAGTGACCCACTGAATGTCAGATGTACGGAGGAGAGGAGAATCCTAGAGTAATTGGGGAGTTTCTAGTTTGAGCACTTGAGTAAATATCGTGCTATTTATTTGGATATGGTAGTGAAGGAAATGTCGCCTTGTTTCTGTATGTGTAATTTTGTAGACTCACAGGCTGAAGGTCTTTTTTTCTTTCTTTCTTTCTTTCTTTTTGAAATGCTGTGTCACTAACTTTTGGACCTGACAGGAGGGAATTTAAAGATAAATTGACACCTTAGAAAAGATTTTCAATTTGCTTTCAATAAGGTATTCTTCCATTTCCTTTCAAAGGAATCCTATGACACCCACTAGGAACTCTAATTTTTAACAGTTGCCCCAGAAATTCAAAGTTTTATGGTTTCTTTCATAAAGCGAATGGCTCGCTGGATTTTGTGGCTAGGCCACTCTACAAGTATGAGACAGCTAGGTGCAAAGAGGAAAAAAGAGCAGACATCTGCCAAAAGGCTACATGGGCCAAATGGGGAATGAGAGAACGTTCAGAGAAACAACCGGCTGGCTAAAGCCTCTCTTTTACTGCTAGGGAAGTTTCTAAATGGGAAGAACTTGTTTAATGATCAGGTCCAAGAGAATACAAATCCTTTTTAGAAGATAGCAACAGTCTTATTTTCATATTATTGTTTTATGGGCATCTATTATATCAGACTAAAAGATGATTTGCATTAACAATTAAATAAACTGCTACAAATATAATCAATATGCCATCTTAATGAAAAGCATCATGGTTTACTTACTAAACTACATGGTTACCCAGCCCATTCATTTACCCAGCCCATTCATTTTTATAAAAAAAAAAATACAAAATTACTACTGAGAATGGGAAAGGGCTGAGGGCAAGATGGTTGGAGCTTGATCTTTCTCAGACCATAAACTGTGCTCAGACCATAAGCCACGCACTATAGAGCAAAAGATTCTAAGGAGCCTGGGACCATCTAAAAGTGAGAGAAAAATATGATCTATTTTATTTAAGCCACTATTTCTTGTTTGTTACTCACTGACAAACTTAATTCTAACAAAAACAACTCCTTTCATAATTTTTCCCTACGTTATCTTAGTTTTTGTTATGATGTATATGTGTATAATTTCTCTCACAAAAGTAAAAATTATATTGCATGCACCGTTATTTTTATTTACTATTTATATTTTCTTATGCTAAAAATATTTATAATAATCTTTGAAGGCTATTATAGAATACTATCATATAAATGTACCATAATTTATAATCAATTCCCTATTTGGGGACATTCATTAAGTAGCTTTACTTATCAATGAACTCTCCCAATATATTATAATTTACTAGCTAATAGTAGGCCAAAAATTACATTGCTATACCTTCACAATAAGCCAGCATGATAAATATTATCTGTCAGATAGTGTTGACCAGCGTGGCTATTATTTCATTCAATTCAATTTCTAGGTTGCATTTGATCATAGAAGAGAGGTATAAGCAGATAGCTGGTTATTTGTCTACCAAAGATGAATAGTAGACAATGCTACCATTTATGTAAACTTATTATAACTAACATTTTCCTCTTATTTCACTTATTTCTGATGTTACTAATGTATGATACAGAATAAGTGTTTGAGAATATGTACAGTTCTAGAGTTGAATAACCAAAGTTCAAATTCCAGCTATGGAATTCCACTATTTATGTAAATTTGGAAAATTCTTCAACCCCTCTACCACACCACTTTCATCTTACAATTGTAGGGTTGTTATGTATGACCATGTTACGGAAAAACTTCAAACTAGAAAGAAGTTTCACTCCAGTGAAAACGCTATCTTCATAATTTCTATGGCAACTTCCCTGCTTAATTGGGCAGAAATAGATAAGATAGGTAAAAGTTCTCTACTAAGAGAACTTGGTGAGTAACAGTTCTCTACTAAGAGAACTTGGTGACATTAGGAAGTTCAAAAGTTATAAAATTATGTCTAAACTTCACATAAAATAAATATCAAGAAGACAAATTCTTACCAATAATTTTATTTAAAATTGTTTTCAATTTCTAGTGAGTGTCCTAAGAGTGATGAAAAGTCAGTTTTGTGTATCAAATCATCAGAATCTACAACTCTACCATACTGTTGTGAGAAGTGCTATTGATAATGGTAACCCTAAGACTGAGGAGGCATCTTCATTTGCAGCAATTAGCTTATCCCAGATGGGGTCTCCTTTTGAAAAGTGGAGTAATTCCCCTGAGGCACATTTGCAAAATAAGGGCTAAAACAAAATTTGTTTTCTGGTTGATTTATAGAGACACAAAATTTATCAGTTATCTAGAACTTCCAGTTACCTGTTATTTTATCATGTGAATAATGACTTTCGTATTTAATCAAGATTTAACTTTTCCCTATGAGCCAAATGACACTGTAGAAACAAGAATACATCTGCACTCAACCTCCCACAAACTAAGCTCACTAATGCAGCTTTCACTCTGACCCAGATGACAGGATAATACAGAGTTTCTTCAGTTAGGTCCAGGAAACATGAATTAAACATCTATGTGCTGGGTGTATGGTCATTTCTTTAAATAGTAATTATAAGCAGCATAAGTGTGTACATGCCCAATTTTCCCAATAATTTTAATACAGTAACAACTTCTCTTTCTAGGGGTCACTGACCCAGAATTCTCAACTTCTAGAAACACCGTACATTATCTAAAAGGAAGCACATAAAGGATTTTCCAAGAGTGTAGAACCTACACTCACCTCCTCCCAGGACCATACTGGGAGCACAACTAAAATACAGAGCAATAAACCTGAATAACCAACTTAAGATTAGCTGAAGAGAAATCTGATAACCAAAGTTTTACTCAGGAGAAGCCACACTGAGACTAGAAGGAGGGACAGAGATGTGGAAAAGGCTGGCCCTGCTCCCACAGGTTGTGGCTGAGGTTCCAGAGGGAGGTCTCAGCTGTGGGGGTCCCCCCTGATAAGTGTGAGGTCTGAAGCCCAACCTGGCTCCCCAGCCAGAGCACTAGAGCCTGGGAGAGGTGCCCAGGTAACATCTGGCTGTGAAAAGCAGGGGACTTTTTGTCTGTCAGGGAGAGACAGGAGTTGGCTACAAACTCAGACACTCTCTTAAAGGGCCAACACACAGAATCTCTTGCATAGGCCGATCACCCTGGGCTTGGGCAGAGCAGACTAAGAGAAGCCTGCTAGGAGAGACTGGGGTTTGTGGCTTTGGGGAGAAAGCTGATGGACAACTATGGGGAACCTCTGTGCAGTCATTCTTTCATACTCACAGATACCGTCCTCATTGGGTGGACTCATGCCCATCCATTCAGCATCAGCCTGAGGGAAAGCAATTGCCCCACTTCCTGGTCTCCCTGTTGACCTAACCTTCCCTGTTGTGAAGTTCCCACCCTGTTAAGGAGTCAGTGGCCCTGGGCTGGGGTCTACAGATCTCAGCAGACTCAAGGGGTATCAATGACTGAGTTGTGTGGCTTAGGGGTAGGGGCTGTTCCCCCCACATTCCTATGATCCTGACTGGTGCCTACCTCCCTCACATGGTAGATCTCCTAGCCCCAATCTCAAAGATTTTGGCAGCCCACTCTCTTGACTCTTGGTGGCACCACCCTGCTAAGGCCTGGGAAGAATCAAGGATAGTCTGAATTGTGTGGCTCTGAGACCAGGCCACATTCCCCAGTATTCACCACATCTGACCAGTATCTCTCCCTCTCAACCCCCAGTGTCCCTGCCCTGCTGAGATCCGGCTCCTGGTAGACTCTGAGGCAAGACTGAATTGCACAGAACTAGGACAGGGGAAAATCTCCCCTCTCCACCAGCTGGAGCTGAGTCTTACTTTCACATGGCGAAATCTTGATCTGTTTAGGCCTAATAAACTCTGTTGGCCTCATCCTGACAACTTTCTGAGGCCTCACCCCACCACAATGTATGCAAACATTCATCAGGTGGCAGCTAAACTTGGCATACTGGGGGACATTTGCTGAGTGGCCTCAGACCCAGCACTGGCATCAGGACTGAACACATGTAGATCTGGAAAACACCTCTAGCTCCTACCTGGTGACTCACTGAGAACCTATTACATGCAACTTGAGTACTGCCAGAGGCTCTTTCAGAGACTGAGACTAACAAGCAGCTGGCAGGTGGAGGCAGGCAGAGTTAGAACTCAGTGGTCCTAGGGATGTTGGCTGACTTGCCCCTGGGTCTAGTGCAGGTAAAAGCAAGCCTTAGTGCACAACTAGGTCCTTCCTGCTCATACTCAGGCCTAACAGAGGGAGCCAACATCTGTGGATTCCTTTGTAGCTCCAAAAATGTTGTCCAGCGCCAGTCACAGGTAGCATTTGACATTGATCTGAACTGGAGATTACTCCCAAGAGGCTCCAGGATCAGCACCCCCAGGGCCCAGCTTCAGACAGCATTAGGACCAAATCAATAGCTTCACAAGCAGCATATCCAAACAGAGACCTCGGCAGTCTGCCACTAAACCTGGCTGAGGCACATTCTGCTCTGAGTGGTCAGCCATTGCACAGCAGCTTGCACACTGTGGTCAGGGTGGATCCTCACAGTCAGCCAGACTGAGGGTTGATCCCACATTCAAATGGGCCAATAGTAGTCAAGACTCAATTTCAACTGGAGGTCTCCCATAACTTACATGAGGGACATTCCTGGAGCTACCAGCACAGGTGATCAAAGAGACTGTGTTACGGGGTCCCCCGGGACACCTGCCACATAAAGCTACTCTTAACACATAGAAATGAATATAAAAGCTAGCCAAAATGAGGAGAAAAAAAAAAAAAAGTGCCAAATGAAAGAACAGGAGAAAGCCCTAGCTAGTGGCACAGTAGATAATGTGCTGGCCTGCAAACCCAAAGGTCACTGGTTCGATTCCCCAGCCAGGGAACATAACCAGGTTGCAAGCCAGGTCTCCAGCCAGGTCCATAGCTGGAGGCAAGTGAAAGGCAACCATACATTGATGTTTCTCTCCCTCTCTGCCTTTCTCCTTTCCCCTCTCTCTAAAAATGATAGATAAAATCTTTTAAAAAAAGAAAGGAAGGAAGGAAGGAAGGAAGAAAGAAAGAACAGGAGAAATCTCCAGAAATAAATAAAATGGAGGCAAGTGGTAAATAAAATAGAGGCAAGCAATTTAGCAAATACAGAGTTCAAACCAATGTTTATAAGAATGATCAAGGACTTAGGGGAAGAATGGGTAAAATCAATGAGAACTTACCCCAAAACATACTAAACTTAAGCCCTGGCTGGTGTGGCTCAGTGGACTGGGTGCTGGCCTGCAAACTGAAGAGTCACCAGTTTGATTCCCAGTCAGGGCACATGCCTAGATTGCAGGTCAGGTCCCTGGTTGGGGGTGTGTGAGAGGCAACTGATTGATACATCTCTTTCGCACTGATGTTTCTCTCCCTCATTACCCTCCCTCCTGTCTCTAAAAATAAATAGATAAAATCTTTTTAAAAAAGTTAGTGAACCAAAAAAGGACAGAGAAAACATAAAAAAACAAACATGAGACATGAAGAATACAATATTTGAAGTGAAGACTACACTAGAAGAAATAAACACTAAGTAGATAAAGCAAATGATCAAATGAGTGATTTGGAAAACAAAGTAAAAAAAAAACAAACAAACAAAAAACCCCACAAAATCAGAGCAGCAAAAAGAGAAAAGAATTTTTTTAAAATGAAGATAGTTTAAGGGACCTTTGGGACAACATGCATGTGGCATAACAATATCTGATCATAGAGGTACCAGAAGGGAAGAGAGAGAACATGGGATCAAGAGCCTGTTTGAAGAAATAATGACTGAAAACTTCCCTAATTTGGTAAAGGAAAAAAGATACACAAGTCCAGGAAGCAAAGAGTCCAAAACAAGATGGATGCAAAGATGCCCACTCCAAGACACATCATAATTAAAATGCCAAAGCTTAAACATAAAGAGAGAATCTTTTTAAAAAAATATTTTTATTCATTATTTTTAGAGAGACGGGCAGGGAGGGAGGAAGAAAGGGAGAGAAACATCAATGTATGGTTGCCTTTCACCTGCCGCCAGCTACAGACCTGGCTGGAGACCTGGTTATGTGCCCTGGCTGGGAATCAAACCAGCGACCCTTGAGTTCACAGGCTGGTGCCTATGCACTGAGCCACACCAGCCAGGGTCTAAAGAAAAGTCTTAAAAGCAGTAAGAGAAAGACATTCAGTTACCTACAAGGGAGTTGCCATTTGGCTATCAGATGATTTCTCAACAGAAACATCTCAGGCCAGAAGGGATTGGCATGAAATATTCAGTTATGAAAAGCAAGGACATACAACCAAGGCTACTTTATCCAGCAAGGTTATCATTTAAATTTGAAGGAGAAATAAAGAGCTTTTCAGACAAGAAAAAGCTATGAATTCATTGCCACCAAACCAGTATTTAAAGAAATGCTAGTTGCCTTCCCACCAGGTGCTGCTAGGCACTTGCTCTTGCAAGAGAAATAATAAATGCTTCACTTTCACTAGAAAGAGAGAAAGAAAGAAAGAAAGAAAGAAAGAAAGAAAGAAAGAAAGAAAGAGAAATGCTAAAAGTCCTTTTTTTTTTTTTTTTTTTTAAAGATTTTATTTCATTATTTTTAGAAAGAGGGGAAGGGAGAGAGGCAGAGAGGGAGAGAGACATAAATGTATGGTTGCTTTTCACCTGCCTCCAGCCACAGACCTTATTGGAGACCTGGTTTGCAACCTGGTTATGTGCCCTGGCTGGGGAATCAAGCCTGCGACCTTTGGGTTCACAGGCTGGCGCCTTAACCACTGTGCTACCAGCCAGGGCTAAAAGTCCTTCTTGAAGAAGGAGGAGGAAGAGAAAAAGAAGAAAAGAGAAACATAGATATAAAGACTAACATATGTACCTATAGACTTCCTGTCAAGGTGGACATGCTTCACCTCCTTACAAAACCATAAGAAGGGTCACAACTAACCACACACACACACACACACAACACAGAGCTGCCAAAAAATCAAATTGTATGGAAGTCCAACAACCAATGTTTTAAAGAAGCCACATTCATCCAGATGGGTAGGAGGGACAGAGATGGGGAACTAGGATGGAGAGGACACGATGTGGTGGTGGCTAGGTGGTAGTGACAAGGCAGTGGTGGCAGTGGGCAGAACTGGCAGTCCCACATTCATATATGGTGGGTGGATAAAAAATTGAGAGGGATACTTTGGGAGCAAGTGAGACTGTACAGCCTAGGGTTCCAGCGCTGAGAAAATAAAGCCTTGTAACTTCCGGCTATAAAAAAATAGTGATAAGCGGGGTGATGGAAGAAACTGCCTGTCTCTCAGAAGGGTCCATTTGAAGGGTCTGCACAGTCCTAGAACCTGCCCAAACCCATCCACTCTGATAACCAGCACCAGGGTAACAGCCAAAAGAGTGCCAGTCACATCTGGGAAGTGGGTTGAAGTCTCTGGAAATGGGGTAAGTGACAAGCAAACCTCCAGCAGCCAAGAAGTGTCACTGTCCTCTCTTCGACTCCTCCCCAACATGCAGAGACACAAAGCAGCAAAGTGGGTTGCCCTGCCCTGGAAAATACCCAAGGTTCTACCCAATATAACTTAGCAGGTGTACTAAAACAGAGGGTCAGAAAAACTCTACGTAATACACAGAAACAAACACAGGGAGCCTGCCAAAATGAAGAGACAAAGAAATACGGCCCAAATGAAAGAACAGAATAAAACCCGAGAAAAAGAACTAAATGAAATAAAAACCTATCAGATGCAGAGTTCAAAACACTGGTGATAAGGATGCTCACAGAAGCCATTGAGTGAAACAAAAGCGTAAAGGAAGAAATGAAGGTTATACTATATGGAATGAAGAAAAATCCACAGGGACCCACCAGTGAAGGGAAGGAAGCCAGGATTCAAATCAATGATTTCGAACATAAGGAAGAAATAAACATTCAACCAGAACAGAAAGAAGAAACAATAATTCAAAAATAAATAAATAAATAAATAAGGAGATAATAGGAAGACTCTGGGACATCTCCAAAAGTGCCAACATCTGAATCATAAGGATGCCAAAAGAAGAAGAGGAAAACTAAGAAATTGAAAACTTACTTGAAAAACAGTATGTTTCACGCCCTTATTCTCAAGGTATAATATTTAGGCAATGCTTGTCTCTTTCAGTTAAAAAAGGCAAAAAAAACAACCATGACTTCCTTTAATATGCATCCTGTGTTAAATTTGTCCATAGCAGCAAAATGTATGTCCATATATTTGTTCTATATACACATGGGTGCTTGCACCTGTGTGTAAAAACATATCTACATATATCCTCACATACATGTGTGTTTTGTATGTATGCTGAGAAAGTTCACACACACATACATATATATGTGTGTGTCTATGTGTGTGTCTGTGTATAAAAGCTGGACAGGCAGAGTAATATTCCACTCAGTGTTAAATGAAGTCTTTGAAAAATCAAGTGTAGCCACTCAGTTAACATAGTACAGCCAGTACACCAGGTTGAAAAGAGAAAATGTGAACAGGAACACAATCCTGGACCATGGGTCTATGGCATTCACATTGGTGAGATCAGAGATTTTGATTTTGAGTGCGAAGACCGCCTCCGTAGGTGGGTCTTCTTGTGTGTGGGGGGGCTCCTGTCCCCGAGGTGGTGCCCATGCCCCTCCTGAGGCCTGCTCTGTTTCCTGTACTGGATTTCTGAGTTGTCAAAGGATATTGCTGAATTCCAGGTCTCAACCCAGGAAAAATCAGGGACTCAATGATGTAGGTTATGTATTTCTCTGAAAACTAAAAAAAGGTTAGTAGGCAGTGTACACCCACAGCCTACATATTTATATAAAGAAAAGTCACTTTTCTTGCATTCAGTACACCTCCCTAGGAACAAACATTATTACCGATTTCTCGTTTATTCTTCTGAAGAGATGGAATATAATTGTAATATAAATATACACATGTATGTATGTATGTATATATACATTGATACAAATCATAGCATACTATAAACACTCTTCAGTAGCTTATATTTTTCACTTCACAATAAATCCTGAAGATCTTTACATATGAGAATGTAAAGAGCTTCCACATTCTTTTTTTTTATGGATGTACAGTATTTCCATGATTAATTTAACCAGTCACTAATGACTATCCAATCTTTGGCTATTACCAAGAATAATGAATTAATCAATTGTATACACAACCATTTCTAACATGTATCTCAGCAGGACAAATTCCTATCCATGGAATTGCTTGTTATGTGCACTTAAATTTTTGACAGAGAGTGTCAAATTGCTCTTCAAAGAAATTAATTTCCACCAACAATGTATAAAAGAGCCTTTTCCACTCTACCTTTACACATGGAATTTTATGTTTCCAATGTTTATTGATTTTAGAGAAAGGGAGAAAGGGATAGAGAGAAACATCTGTGTGAGAGAAAAACATTGATTGGTTGTTTCTTTCTCATATGCAACCCAACCAGGGATTGAACCTGACTAGGCATGTGTCCTATTGGGAATCAAACCCTCAACCTTTTGGTGTATGGGATGACATCTGAGCAACACTGGCCAGAGCCAGAATGATAATGTTTAAGTCTTTAATTATTTATTTAGAAGTTGAATTGAAAACAAAAACAAAAACAAAAACAGTATTATTTCATTGGAAATCCAAATGAAAGAAATTGAGAAAACAGTAGCCCACTGCAGTTTTAATTTGCACTCCTCTGTTATAAGTGAGGTTAAATGTCTTCGTGAGTTTAAGGACTATTTAAGCTGCTCCCTATCAAATGTCAGTTTGTGTTCTTTACCTGTTTTCCTATATTTTGTTGACGTAACTAGCCATTTTATCTGTGATATGAGTTATAAATATTTTCTCAGTTTATCATTTGTCTTCTTTCAACTACATTGTTATGCAATTTTTATTTCTATGTAGTTGAATTTATCAATTTATTCTTTATCTTCAAACCTTAAAAGTCCTTTCTGCCCTGGCCAGTGTGGCTCAGTTGTTTGGAGCGTCATCCCATACACCAAAAGGTTGATAGTTCAATTCCCAGCCAGGGCACATGCCTAGATTGCAAATTCCATCCCTGATTCAGGTGTGCATGATCCCTGGTCCAGGAATGTACAAGAAAGAGCTGATTGACGTTTCTTTCTCACATCTTTCTCTCTTCCTTCATCTCTAAAAAAGAAAGTCATCAGGTGAGGATTAAAAAAAAGTCCTTCCTGCCCTGGCTGGTGTGGTTCAGTGGACTGAGCGCTCGCCTGCAGACTGAATGCCAGTTCAATTCCTGGTCAGGGCACATGCCTGGGTTGTAGGCCAGGTCCTAGGTTGGGGGCATGCGAGAGACAGCCGATTGATGTCTCTCCCACACATTGATGTTTTTCTCCTTCTTTAAGAATAAATTCAACATTTTTAAGAGTCTTTCCTAACTTAGACTAAGGGAAAACAACCCATATTTACTACTATAATTTCTATACATAGATATTAATTCATTTTGAATTTATTTCGGTATAGGATATGGAACATGGATAACTTTGTTTTTTCCAATTGCATCCAATTACCTTAAGCCTGTTTCTTGAACTCTGCATCTTTCTCCCTCTGATTTGAAAGATCTTTATCATATCCTAAATTGCAGTATGTATTTCAGTCTCTTATAATAACTTCAATGTTATATTTGTCATAACTTCATGTTTTAATGTTTGACAGAGATTGTCCTTCACATTGCTACTGTTCTTATACAGAAGTTTTCTTGAATTTCTTGCTTAATTTTATATATGAACTTTAAAATCAGCTTTTCTGGTTCAAAATATTTTTATTGAGGTCTTAATAAATGTATACACTAATTTAGGGAAATATATATATATATATATATATATATATATATATATATATATATATAAATATATAAAATATATTTTTTACCATTTCTGAACTTCTTATTCAAGAACATGGAATAGCTTTCATTTAAAGTTCTAAGTAGCATTTTAAAGTTGTCTTCACCTAGATCATGTCTCAACCTCAGTACTATTGACACTGAACAATCAAAAATGTCTCTGGATTTTGCTAGGTGTCCCTTAGGGACAAAAATCAGCCTCAGTTGAGAACCACAATCTAGATCAAGCATACTTCTCTTTGGGTTTTTTCTCTTTCTTTTTTTGCTAATCTAAATGGCATATTTTCTTCTAATATGTCACTTTAGATGTTTGTATATATAAATACTACATACTTTCATACTTAAGTTATATATTCAGCCACTTTCTGAATTCTCTTGCTGTTTAACAGCTTTTCAGTTGATTCTAATGAGTTTATAAGAAGGATAATCACATCTGGAAAATAGTAATCTCACCTCCTCTTGATTAAAATTTTAAAAAATCTTTTTTTCTGACTGCATTGTCTAGTAGTCCACAGTGATGATAAATCAAGTTAGTAATAGCACAAAACCTTATTTTGAATGCTTTAATACTTACCCATTAAATATGATGCTGATTTGGGACTGGATACATGGTGTATCACTCAAAGCAACAGTATCATCATGCAAAGGAAATACTTATCTTTTGCAATTTTTTAGGAGTTTTAAACAAGAGCAAATGTTGAAGTTACAAAGTGACTTTTGAACATTTATGAAGATAATCTTGTGCTTTTTCATTAATGCAGAAATTATTCAAACAATTCTAGAATTCCTGGAATAAGCCCCACTTTGTAATTGTGTATCACTGTTTTAGGATGCTTTTGAATTCTCTGTAACTATTAAATGCTATCTTTGTTGGGTTTTGATACCCCTGTCATAATAGTCTCATAAAAAGAATTTTAAAGCTTTCCTTCTTTCTATAGTTTAAATGAAACTATTTTTTTTTATTTCTTAGAAGTTTAATAGAATTGTCTCACAAAAACATCTAGGATTGTTGCTGATGTTAGAAACAATGACAGTTTGCCACGAGTGACAAAGGGGATCCTCACTTGTTCTTGCTCTCCTCTGCCACATCTAGTGGCCAACAGTGACTCCAGGCTGGTCCCCAAGGCTGTCTGTGGCTTCACAGAGGCAGCCACACCCAGGCCCTGGTTTCCAATCTATCAAGAGCAGGCCACACTCAGAGGCCACAGCAGTGTTTCAGAATAACTGGTGACTCGCCAGGAGCCTCTAACTGCCCCCATTTAGAGCTTAATTTTCCCAGGTCCTTTCACATTTGTGTAATTTCTAATTTCTAAAATAAATTCCTTATTCCCAGTGGCTCTGTTTCCCTGATGAATGCTGACTGAATAAATTGGGAACTCACACATAAACCCACAAAGATCCATTCGTACATTTAACTTGAAATATATAAATGTGAATTCATTTGCTAATCTGTATTCATTTGCTAATCTGTAAATGAAGGATGAAGACTTTTGTTTGGGGTGTAAATTAACCATTTGGAGGTTTCTTTGATGAATCACATCCATAATGCATTATCTATAATTTCTAGTAGTCATTTGTTTAAAGTGAAATAAGAATTTAAATACACTTATGAAACAATGAGTTCAGAATACTTGTAAATTTTCGTGATTCTTTCTATCAATATCTTTTACAGTCCTTTCACCACACCTATTTCAATAAGAATTGTTTTTGGCAAAAGACCTTTATCAGGTCTTTTCCAAATTGTTTAGTTCCCACAGAAACAGTAACTATCTTTGTTTTTTAAAATGTACATTTCATTGGTTATCTAATGCCTAATTAATTGTGCATTTACAATAGCACCTGGCAAATACATGATTGGGAACAAATATAAATAACTCCTGAAAGGGGAAATGCCACTGGTTAATGGCCACGATCATTCAGCCATCAGTTCTGTCCATGGGTATCTGGTGAGCATGTTTCACATATGGAATGGAGAACCTTGGCTACTCTGAGATTTGAAGAGTTAATACTATAATCTGAATCTGACACATCCCACAAATTGTTTTTGGAATAAATCTCTAACATTGACATGTTTACTTATCAATTACTCCCTCTTCATGAATGTAAAGAACAGAACATGCAGGAAGAAATACCTGAATTTTATACTAATTAGATTTATACTATTTTGAGTTTTTATATGTTGCAAGTATAGACCAATTATAACTGGCTTTCTACCTGCAAATGTGGGCCTTGTCAGGGTCACACTTGTTTTTTGAAAGAATCTAGACCATTTTATAGGAAGCATATCATTTTAAAAATTTAGAAAGGATAAGGCAGAGCCTTTAAGGTCAGTATGCTGTCTAGATCTGGGGACAAACAAAAGCAAGCAACTGATAAGACACCCTAGGGACCATGGGGACTTCATCTGAATTTAAGGTCTAGTTTACTATTACTTACTGTTCTTAGCCTTCACTTCCTTCTTCAGCTATGGCCTGACCAAACAGATTTAGTTTCTCTAGACATTTGTTGAATGTTTACTACATACTAAGTTTTGCAATGGCTATTTTCACAGGTATCATTAATTTAACTTTTACGTGATTTATCTCCATTTTTGATACTTAACCAAGGTTACCCAGATATAAATAAGCAGTAGATCAAAAACTGACTCCACATGAGCTCAACAGTTTTTACTTTGGAACTAAAAGAAATATGAGTAGGAGATCAAACTTCTTAGATGAATGAAAAACACGATACACTGATATTTGCTTTACAATTACAAAACTATTATATAATGAGCTTACAATTATATAAAAATATTATACATTTGGGACAGGGGAATTTTAAAAATGTACTAGCAAAAAATGTTGCTAAAAGATCACCAGCACCCTCATGGCCACCAGCCCGGACCCAGACACATGGAGTCAGGGCAGCCTGGGCATCTCTATTTCACTGACCCCAAGTCCTGACCAGGTCCCCACTCCCAGAACTCGGCTCCTTTTCTCTGGAGCTGGCACCCTGCCTACTGAGAGGGCTCCCTGACTATCCCAGGTACCAGCCTCTTCACCCCCTGCCTCACCCAGGGGCAGGAGCAGTCCATCACTGCAGAGGGATTACAGCGTGAACTTTCAGAGTCTCTCACCAGAGCAGGAGGAATACAACTACCCCTACATTAAACTCAATCCTCATTGGGATGTGCCACCACACATCCTACCTGAGCTGTCTGGACACTTGCTCTGGAGCCAGGAACAGGGCTGCCAGATTTAGTGTACGAAACAGTATGCCCAGGTAAATTTGAATTTCAGAGACATTAGTTTTTAGGATAAGTGTGCCTCATGCAATATTTATATTAAATGTATTAAAATACATATTTTATTTTAAAAGTTGCATGCTGGCTGATATGGCTTAGTGGATTGAGCACTGCCCTGTAAACCAAAAGGTCAACAGTTCAATTCCTAGTCAGGGCACATGCCTGGGTTAAGAGCCAGGTCCCTAGTTAGGGGCAGGCAAGAGGCAACCGATCAACCAATTGATATTGTTCTCACACATCTGATGTTTCTCTCCCTCTCTTTCTCCTTCCCTTCCCCTCTCTCTAGAATAGAAATAAATAAAATCTTTTTTAAAAGTTGCTAAGAAACAGTAATAATAAGATTACTTTTTAAAAAAGTCACAGGAATAAATAATGGTAACAATAATGGCAGTGCAATTACGTATTTCTGTAGATAGTCTCTTTTCAACAACGTAAAACAACTTCTGGAAACATCACCTACTTCTTACGAGAGGTGGGTAGCAAGATGTGGCTGTGACCGCCAGTCAGGACAGAGAGAGCAAGCTCAGAAAGTCCCAAGAACACAGCAGCATGAGGTGTTCTGTCCAATAACCCTGACTTCATTTCTTCAACCACCACCATAATGAGCCATTGTCATTTGGCAGCAAAAAAATAAGTAAATAAAGATCTGGGAGAAAAATCTCAGCTGTAGTCTTAAGAGCATTCTAAGCATAATATTGCACCTTTTCAGGCTTTCTGTAATTTGAGCCAGATAGCTCTCTTCAATCACTTACACAGACTGGAACAAAAGGAAATTGCTCATGTCCTAGTTTTGTCTGTGCCTACAATAACACCAGAGCTAAGGTGGCAGATTTGCTTTTTGCTTGTCACAGACATGTTTCCCTGGCTTATTGCAATAAGCAGACTATAGGAAACCACTCTGTAGTAAAATCAATATATTCCCCCACCTCGCCTCTAAGTGAATTTTGAAATGATCTATCTATTGTGTGTGTGTCTTTCTATCCAGGTAACAAATGTTTCCAAGATCATAAAAACTCAAATTATAGCATCTGGTAAGTTCTGGTTTATTTCAATGTGTTAGTTTGAGTTATTTTAATGTACATTCTTAAACATCCTTCATTTGGATGAAACTCTCACCAGACTTAAAAAAAAGAAAAATGAATTGCCAATGCTCCCCAAACCATGAATGTATCTACCTTAGTTTTTCATTCTTTGTACTTTGAATACTGTTCTCAGTCCATCATCGTCTGTTATATGTGTTTTCCATTAACATGCAAACATCCCAAAAGACAGAGCACTTCTATCTCTGCTCTACTGCTGACTCACAAGTTGTGGAATGGGGCAGGAGAGCGGGAAACAGTAGAGAGAAAACTAACACCAATGGCCTACTGCTTATCAAGTCTTTGTGCTGTTACTGTGACACACCACACACAGTATCTTAGGAAGTAGCTATTTTATCCCCCATTAAAAACAACAACAAAAGCAACAACAACAGACTGAGATTCAGAGAAGCTGCAAGATTTCCCCAATGTTACACAGCTTGTAAACCGTCAGGATGTGGTCCAAACCATGATTTACCCTCACTGTTCCACACTGACTTCTACCAATTTTTAGGATGCCTTTCATTGTGAAGACTTTTATCCTAAAAAAGGCAATAAATACTATTTTAAAGATCAAAAAGATAGTAAAAATTAATCTTTCTCAACATCCTGAGAACTATGATAAAGAAAACCAATGATTGTAGCATTATGCTGCATTTGTTAACACTTTTGGTCAAAATTGTAGGAGGTGTTTTATATTATTTTTCTACTGATTATCAATGTAACACATGCTCATTGTAGGAAATATGGGGAGTAAAGAAAAAGCTGAAGCATTCAAGTATTTTTTTCTTTATTGAACTTATTGGGGTGACATTGTTTAATAAAACTATAAAGGTTTAAGGCATACAATTATATTCAAAATAATACATCATCTGTATATTGTCTGGGGTGTTCACCACCCCGAGTCAATTATCCCTCTAACATCACTTATCCCTTCTTTACTGTCTTCTACACTCCCCCCCACCCCGCCCCACCTTTCATTCTGGTAATCACCAAATTTTTTCTGTGTCTATGAGGGTTTTTGTTTTTCAGCTTAATCCCTTCATCATTTTTACCCAGCCCTCCAACCACCCTTTTCCCTGAAAGCTGCCTATCTGTTCTCTGTATCTATGAATCAGCTTCTATTTTGTTTGTTAAGTTTATTTTGTTCATTAGATTCCACATATAAGTGAAATCATATGGTACTTGTCTTCTCTGACTGGTTATTTCACTTAGCATAGTACTCCCCAGGTACACCCATGCTGCCACAAAATATAAGGTTTTCTTCTTTTTTTATGGCTGAATAGTATTCCATCGTGTAAATGTACCATATCTTTTTATCCCCTCATGTACTGATGGACCCTTGGGCTGCTTCCAAATCTTGGCTATTGTAAATAACCAATGAACACAGGAGTGCATATATTCTTTTGAATTAGTGTTTCAAATTTCTTCAGATATATTCTCAAAAATGGAATCACTGGGTCAAAAGGCAGACTCATTTTTAATTTTGTGGGCTACTTCATACTGATTTCCACAGTGGCTGCACCCACAGTGCATGAGGGTTTCTTTTTCTCCACATCCTCGCCAACATTTGTTGCTTGGTGATCTATTGAAGATGGCCATTCTGACAGTTGTGAAGTGATATCTCATTGTAGTTTAATTTGCATCTTGTCTGATAATTAGTAGCATTGAACATCTATTGGCCATCTGTATGTCCTCTTTGGAGGAGTGTTAGTTTAAGTCTTTTGCCCATTTTTAAAGATTTTTATTTTATTGTATTTTTCCATACATATTCCCCCTATAGCCTCTTTCATCATCTACCCATTCCCTCCCCAACCCCACCCCTGAAATCACCACACCACTGTTGTCCTTGTCCAGGGGTTCATTATGTTTTTACTGGATTCCTCCATCCCCGCCACCCTCTCCTTCAGGGCTGTCAGCCTACTCTCAACTGGATTGTTTGTTTTTTGATGTTGAGTTTTGTAAGTTCCTTGTAAATGTTGCATAGTAACCCCTTATCAGCTCTATCACTGGCAAATATGTTCTCTCATTCAGTGGTTTGTTTTTCATTTTATTGATGGTTTCCTTTGCTGTGGAAAAACTTTTTAGTTTGATGTAGTTCCATTTGTTTATTTTTTCTTTTGTTTCCCTTTCCTGAGGCAAATATCAAGAAAAAAATTGCCTTGAGAAATATCTGTATTTTCTTCTAGAGTATTATGGTTTTGAGTATAACACTTACACCTTTAATCCATTCTGAGTTTATTCTTGTGTACAGTGTAAGAAGGGTCTGGTTTCATTTCTTTGCATGTATATATCCAATTTTCCCAATACCATTTATTAAACAGACTATCTTTACCCCATTGTATGTGCTTGCTTCTTTTATCAAATACTAACTGACTGTAAAGGTGGGGTTTGTCTCTGGACTCTTTATTCTGTTCTTTTGATCTATATGTCTGTTTTTATGCAAATACCATGCTGTTTTGATTACTATGGCCTGATGGTATAGTTGAATATCAGGTGGCATGATTCCTCCAACTTGGTTCTTTTTTCTCAAGATTGTCATGGCTACTTGGGGTCTTTTGCGGTTTCATGTAAATTTTTGTAATATTTGTTCTAGTTCTATGAAATACACCATTGGTATCTTGATAGGAATTGTGTTGAACCTATAGATTGCTTTGGGTAGAATGGGCATTTATTTTTTAGAATAGGCATTTTAATATTTACTTTTCCTATCCATGAACATGGTATACACTTTCACTTATTGGTGTCTTTTTAGAATTTCTTTAGTGTCTTTTAATTTTTTGTGTATAGAGCTTTTACATACTTGGTTAAATTTATCCCTAGGTATTTTACTTTTTTGATGCAATTGTAAATGGACTTGTTTTTTAGTTTCTTTTTCTGATTGTTCATGATTGGTATATATAAATACAATTGATTTCTGGATAGTTATTTCGTATCCTGCTACTGAATTTATCTATCAATTCTAGTACATTTTTGGTGGAATCTTTAAGGTTCTCTATAGAGTATATAATTTCATGCCATCTGCAAATAATGACAGTTTTGCTTCTTCCTTTCCAATATGAATGCCTTTTATTTATTCTTCTTATTGCTGTGGTTAGGAGATCAAGTACTATGTTGAATAAGAGTGGTGAAAGCAGACATCCCTGTCTTGTTCCTAAGGGAATGTTTATTGTTTTTACCTTTTGAGTATGATGGCTGTGATTTTGTCATATATGGCCTTTATTATGTTGAAGTAGGTTCCTTCTATTCTCACTTTGCTGATTGGGTACTTATCAAATGCTTTTTCTGCATCAATTTATATAACCATGTTGCATTTTTTTCTTCATTTTATTTATGTGGTACATCACATTTTTGATTTGTAGATATTGTACCAATCTTGCACCCCCAGAATTAATCCTACTTGATCATGGTGTATGGTCTTTCTAATGTATTGCTGGATCTAGTTTGCTAGTATTTTGTTGAGGATTTTAGCATCTATGTTCATCAAGGATATTAGTCTATAATTTTTTTTTCTTTGTAGTGTTTTTATCTGGTATTGGAATTAGAATAATGCTGGCCTCATAAAATAAGTTTGGGGGTCTTCCTTCTTTTTGAATGTATAAAAACAGTTTGAAAAGGAGACATGTTACTTCTTCTCGGAATGTTTGGTAAAATTCACATGTGAAATTACCCTGTCCAGGACTTTGTTGGGAGTTTTTGATTATTGCTTCAGCTTCATAAGTTGTAATCTGTCTATTCAGATTCTTTGATTCTTCCTGATAACTATGGGAAGATTATGTTTCTATAAATATATCCATTTTGTCCAGCTTGTCCAATTTGTTGGCATATAGTTGTTTGTAATATTTTCTTACAATCTTTTGTATTTCTTCGGTGTTAGTTGTTACTTCTCTTTCATTTCTAATTTTATTTATTTTGGTCCTTTCTCTTTTTTCTTCATGAGCCTGGTTAAAAGTTTGTCAATCTTATTTATCTTTTCAATGAACCAGCTCTTGGTTTCAATGATCTTTTGTTTTGTTTTTTAGACTCTATTTTCTCTATTTCGGCTCTGATTTTTATTATTTCATTCCTTCTACTCACTTTGGGATTTATTTGTTGTAAAAGTTCAGATAGGAAGAGGACAGAGGGGAGCAAAAAGGGGATGGATGTAATACAACAACAATAAAATTAAATTAAAAATTTTTTTTAAATTTAAAAATGGAGTATCTACCTAACATGTTACAAAATACAAAAAAAAAGTTCAAATATTTTTTAAAATTCAAGTTCAATTTTAGATCATGCTTTTTTTAAAAAAAAAAAATATGGAATGCTTCAGGAATTTGCGTGTCATCCTTGCGCAGGGGCCATGCTAATCTTCTCTGTATTGTTCCAATTTTAGTATATGGGCTGCTGAAGTGAGCACAGATCATGCTTTTTTTTAAAAAAAAGATTTTATTTATATATTTTTATAGAGAGGGGAAGGGAGAAAGAAAGGAAGAAAACCAGGGACCTGATCTGCAACCCAGGCATATGCCCTGACTGGGAATCAAACCTGCAACCTTTCGAAATATAGGATGACTCTCAACCCACTGACCTACACCAATCATGGCTCAAGTATTTTTTAAAAAAATTACTCCAATTTCAGCACTCACAGACAATTATATTTAAAATTTCAGCATGATTCCTTCTAGTTCTGCTTTTTCTCTGTACGTATTTGAGATCACTCTGCATATTTACTATTAAGCCTCTTTAACCTAAAATCATTTAAAGACATTTCTCATGTTTTTAAAACCTGTTACTAGATACTGTAGCAAGGCACAGGTGTCAAGGATGCCTTGCCAGTGTTTTATAGCTGCCTTGCTCTGATTCACTTCTTGCTACACCACTCTATAAGGGGGTGGGTCTACAGGGCAAGGAGACTATATCCACACAGAGCCTTTCATTCTTCTAGACCATTCTCAAGATACAAAAAAATCATGAAATCCCATGACCTAAAGTCCCTGCTCAGACCTGTTTTGTAGGCCCATCCCTGAAGGCCAACTGTGCAGCACTGTATATCCTAGGCCCAAAGAAGACCAAGTGGTCTGAGTGTTGATGGACTTTGCATGTGAGGGTTGGGTGTCTTCACAAGTCTGTGTAAGGCTCCTCTTGGTGTGGGACTGAAGCAGAGCTGGGAGGTGCAGGTGGCTGGCTCTCCCCATGCTACCACATTCCAGCATGGAATTCCAGAGTCCAAGATTTCCAAATTTAAATCCGACTTTCCAGGTCATTTAAAAGGTATATTTGGCAAAGTAGGAGGATGAAACATACTCTTAACAGTTTGGTGGTTTTATTTACAACTTTTAAATATTTAGACATGTTATGTGAGCCTCCACTTGTCCTCATGCTTTGGGACCCAAAAATGTTGTGGCAGAAGGCTGGAAATGGATATATGTTTTTCATGTTATAATATACCTAACCATTTGTCTAGTGTTGAACATTTTAATGGTTCCTAAATTTTTATCTAAAATGACATATGTTAAATATTCACACATAAATATTTGCCTTCATTACTGATTACTTCTTAGGATACAATCCAAGAAGAAATTTACTGGTCCAAAGGGTTTATACTCTTAATAACCAACATCTTAAACAAATAGTTAAAATAATGAAAGATCTCACAGAATACAACCCCTACCACTCTACGATCTACCTACATGACACATCAATTGACCTACATTAATGGTTATAGAGGCATGACTATTTTTAAAAGGCCTTTATATATGGTCATTTTGTTTCCAGATAGGAAGCTAACTCATGGAATATCTTTTTGTATAAATTGAGGTATAATTGACATAAAACACTACACTAGTTTCAGTTGTACAACATTATGACTCAATATTTATACAGGTTGCAAAATGATCACCATAGAAAATCTAGTTAACATTCACAAAGTATCTTTTGATACATTTTTAAAATCAATTAAATTTCAGTCCCTGAATAATCAGAAATGGGCAACACTGGTTCTTGGGCCAAATCCAGTCTGCAGCCTGTTTTTACAAAGGAAGTTTCATTGGAAGACAGTCATACTCATTCATTTCTAGATTGTGTACATGTGCTTTCCCACTTTAATAACAGTTATTGCCACAGAGACCATATATAGCTAACCTACAATGCCTAAAATATTTATTATCTGGCCTTTTAGAGAAAGAGTTTGATCCTAATCTATTTTCAACCCCAATCTAAAATTATCACAGAATACAAACCATGAGACAGGAAATTGGATAATACTGAGTAGTCATAAATCTACAATAGGTTCTTCACCATTTCACAAGTAGTAATCCCTGGCTTCAGCAGGATTGGCATTTTTTGTTAGTGTTCCTGTAAATGTCTTGATCAAGCTGCTAAGATTCCTCAGTTAACACATACTTATCAAGGGACTACTATATGCCAAGCAGATTTTTAAATAATTACATTTTATTGATCATGCTATTACAGTTGTCCTGATTTTTCCCCCTTTGTCTCCACCCAGTACCCCGCACTCCCTCAGGCAATCCCTATACCATTGTTCAAGTCCGTGAATCACGCATATAAGTTCTTTGGCTACTCCATTTCCTATACTGTGCTTTATATCACCATGGTTATTCTCTAACTACCTATTTGTACTTCTTAATCCCTTTACCTCCTTACCCATTCCCCTACAGCCCCCTCCCATCTGGCAAACACCAAAATGCTCTCTGTACCCATGATTCTGTTTCTGTTCTTCTTGTTTGCTTAATTTGTTTTTCAGATTCAATTGATAGATATGTATTTATTGCCATCTTATTGTTCATAGTTTTGATCTTCTTTTTCTTAAGTCCCTTTAACATTTCATATGATGATGAACTCCTTTAGTTTTTTCTTGTCTGGGAAGCTATTTATCTGCCCTCCCATTCTAAATAATATTTGCTGGGTAGAGCAATCTTGGCTGCAGGTGCCTGCTTTTCTTGAGTTGGAATATTTCTTGTCAATCCCTTCTAGCTTGCAAAGTTTCTTTGAGAAATCAGCTAACAGTCTTATGGGAATTCCCTTGTAGGTAACTAACTTCCATTCTCCTGCTACTTTTAGTAATTCTCTCTTTATCTTTAAACTTTGGCATTTTAATTATGATGTGTCTTAGAGTGGGCCTCTTTGCATCCATTTTGTTTGGGACTCTCTTTGTTTCCTGGGCTTGCATGTCTATTTCCTTCATCAAATTAAGGACATTTTCTTTCATTATTTTTTCATATAGATTTTTAATTTCTTCCTTTTTATTTTCTCCTTCTGGCACCCCTATGATGTGAAGGTTGGACATCTTGAAGTTGTCTCAGAGGCTGCTTATATTATCCTCATTTTTAAAAATTCTTATTCCTTCTTGTTGTTCTCATTGGTTGCTTTTTGCTTCCTTATGTTCTATATCATTGATTTGGTTCTCAGCTTCGTCCATGCTACTATTATTTCCCTATAAATTGTTCTTTATTTCAATTATGTACCTTTAATTTCTGACTGCATATTCTTTATGCTGTTGAAGTCCTTACTAAGTTCCTATGCATCCTTATAACCAGAGTTTTGAACTCTGCACCTGATAGATTGCTTATCTACATTTTGTTTAGCTCTTTTTCTGAAGTTTTGATCTATTCTCTCATTTGGTCCATGTTTCCTTTATCTCCTCATTTTGGCAGCGCCCCCACCCCCCCGCCCCGTGTTTGTTTCTATGTATTAGGTAGAGCTGTTTTACTTCATGGCCTAATGTAGTAGGTGTCCTATAGGGTCCAGTGGTACAGCCTCCCCTAGTACCCAACTGGGGTACTTGAGGTACACCCTTTGTGTGGGCTGAGTAACCCTCCTCTTGTAACTGAGCCTTGGTTGCTGTTGGCAGATCAATGGGAGAGATTTACCTAAGCCAGTCAGCTACAAAAACTGGCTGTGACCACTGACCACCAACCTCCACCCTCTGTGGAGGATCAGCTGTGCAGGAGCAGGCTGTTGGTATTTAGATGTGATCTGTAACTGCCTGCTGGGTGTGCAAGCCCTGGGATTTCCCTGGTGATTCAGGCCAAGGTCAGCGCCCACCTGTGTTTTGCCCAGGTCACCCTACCTGAGCTGCAAAGCCATCTGAGATGGCTGCTACCTGTGCTGGGCTTGCAGATCCCCAGATGAAGCCACGCTGTGCATCTAAGCTGGCTGCTGCTAGTGCCGGGCCCGGGGCTCACTGAGGGAGCTGTTGCTTATTTGAGAGGGTTTAGGAAGTTGTGAAGTATGAGCCAAGATCAGCTATTCACATGGAAAAGCAGTTTGGGTGGGCCCATAAGTTGGGTGGAGCAGAGTCTTTGGGATTCTTCAATGTGGGTCAAACAATGTTAGCCAGGTTTATGGAGTCTCAGATATTGCACCAGCTTGCCAACTCTATAGGGGTAGGGTTTAGAAAAGGGATGGTGGCCTCTGTTCACCTTGATGCCAGACAATTCAGTTTCTGCCTGTTGAGTGGCTACTCTAGTGCTGGAGCTTCAAGGGAATGAGTAAGTGAGACCATGTGTGAATTCTTTAAGAAAAACTGCTTGGGGCTCTGGAAGTTTTTTCTACCCACTCAGTGGCAATTTATCTTCCTGGCACTGAAACCCTGGGCTGTGGGGACTGGTGTGGAGCTGGGACTTGCTACTGAGATATCCTCCTGAATTTTTATCCACCACACATGGGTGAGGGACCAGCCCATTTCACATCTGCACTCCTCATATCCATCTCGATGGATGTGGTATCTTTAATTCCATAGTTATCAAACTTCCATTCAACTTGATTTCTAGTGGTTCTGAGTGATGGGTGTTCTATATTTTAGCTGTAATGTTGATGTGAGCCATGTCTGCCTACACTGCCATCGTGACCACAAGTCTTCAAGCAGATTTTGTACTAAATGCTGATGGTTCATGGGAGAATAATTGATCATTTTTGGCCTCTAGAAGTTGATAAATGTGCCTACTATTTTCTAATCAGTTCTTGTGCCAGGTTCACAGAAAAATAATTAATCATTTTTTGGCTTCAAAAAGTTTAGTTTTCCAAATGTGTGTGTTCAAGTTTTCACAAAGCCAAAGGGATCATTCCAATATTCCTAAGCTATTTTCTGTCATCTCGGAGATTCTAAGAATGCACTGTGTAAAGAGCAAGTGTTAAATTAAAATTCCTATATATGAGAAAAAGCCCATATGTGTGTGGTGAGAAAAGACAGAAATCAAAGAAGCCATTGCTATTATTTCACTCTCCATAAAGATGAGGCAATACCAGAGTAATTTGGCTTTGGGAAAGGACATAAACCTGAGCCAAGGATTTCACAGGATTCTAAAAATGTGGTTTAGATCCAAGTTGGAGGTTTTTTTATTTTTAAGTTTTAGTGGAAAGATGAAAGGGATGAAAAATTATTTACATCTCAGATACTTTGTCACTTTTTGTTGGCACAATTCATCTGTTATAAAAATTACATTAGGAGACTGCAAACCACAAGCAAATGTCTTGCATGCTCTGCTGTCTTGGGTCATCACTGGTGTGACAACCTTATATCATCGGGATAAAAGAGAAAATTCTCCATCTGTGGGCTTACACTCCTCCTCTTATTACCTCAACAGCCTTGTGTAAATTCCCTTAATTCTGAGAGCCTCCTTCACAACATGTTGATAATACCCCTTGCCTTGCTGTATTTGCTGTGTTCTCTCATGGACTAAGAAAGGGAACTTCAGTCAGCTCATAACAGAGCTATTGACATTTAATACTGAATAGTTTTTGTTGTTGTCATCATAATATACAATATATATTAAAGTCCCCCCGAGTAGCTCTGAAACTTGCCTCTATGGGTTGGTGTGGCAACTACTTGCTCGGCTCCTGTGTTTACATCTCGGTCACTAAAATTCTTCCTTTGGCTATTGAAATCTTCCCGCCCATTGAGAGTTGAGAGTGGCCAGCAAAAATGTATATGCCTCCATATGATTGACAACTTCATATGTTATCAGCTAAACCCTGTCTGGGATTAGGAGGTAGTTAGCTGAGTATAATGTCTTTAGAATAAAGGTCCTGTGTTGAGCAGCACATGTCCTGTAGGTGAGTGGATACCACTTTGGGCATAATTTATCAATTTGCCAAGGGTTATCTCCAATGGCTCATTTGTGAAAATATGCTCATCTGTGAAGAGTAGTACCTGTCTGGAAAAAGAGAGGCCAGTCCTGCCTGTTCATGCCAACTCAAACCATTAGAATGACTTGTTCTGACCGACTTAGAATAAACAAAAGCTCCATACAACTATTGTCCACCTCTGCTATACAACAAAACAAAACAAAACCAGTTTTCAAAAAATCTTTCAAGTATCTGCCAAGGATTTTGTTTTGTTTATTTTGCTTTTGTGAGAGAAGTCGATGATAACTCATGCTTGTATTGTTAACTGGCTTCTTTCAATCCTTTTTCAAGTGCTTCAAATTATGGGCTGGCCAAAAAGTCTGTTACTTTTTTTTTTTTTTCTGTAAGATGGTTCTAGAAGTGCTTAGTTGTCTTTAACTTCATTCAAAGCAATTTTGTTAGATTGTATTTTGACTGCTGTCATATCAGCATGCATGTTTAAAAAACATCAAAATTGGTGAATTTTTATGTGGCCATTTTAATGTTGTAGATAAAAGAAAATATGCAACATTTTCAGTGTATTATACTTTATTATTTCAAGAAAGGTAAAAACATAACCAACACACACACACCCACACAAAAGATTTGTGCAGCATACAAAAGAAAGTGCTCTCACTGATTGAACATGTCAAAAGTGGCTTGAGAAGTTTCTTGGTACTATTGACATTTTGGCCAAATTTGTGGGGCTGTCTTACGCATTGGAAGATGATTAGCAGCACCCCTGGCCTCTACCCACTAAAAGCCAACAGCGGGAGACAGATGACATACTCAAAAATATCCAAATCAATAAAGTTTGGTGAAAGTGAAAAATGTCTTTTATTTTACAGAAACAAATGTAATGAACTTTTTGGCCAACACAATAGAAGTTCCTGGTCTTTGCCTGGCCAAGAAAATCAATCGTCTCTCATCAAGTTTAGAGCAGTTTGTCTCTATTTCTTCATCCTCCATCACTCCCTTCACTCCCTTCACTCCTTCATGTTACGTTTCACCACTTTATGGATATTGCTTCCTCAAAGTCTGGTAACACAGGCCCTCCACTCACCAAACCTGTCTTATTTCCATCCATATCCTCTAAAACAATGGGTCTCCAATAAAGGACAGTACTTGGGGGCAGGGAGAAAAATGGTTTTAATTTTTATTAATGTTTTTAATTTTAACTTCAAAAACTTTATTTGGAGCCCTGGCTGGTGGCATAGTAGATAAGGCACAGGCCCGCGAACCCAAAAGTTGCTGGTCCGATTCCCAGCCAGGGCAACATAACCAGGTTGCAAGCCAGGTCTCCAGCCAGATCCGTAGCTGGAGGCAGGTGAAAGGCAACTAACTATACATTGATGATGTTGATGTCCCTCTCCCTCTCTGCCTCTCTCTGAAAAATAATAAATAAAATCTTTAAAAAAAAAAAGGATCTTAAAAAATGTTATTTGTATATTTTTTAATAATGCATACAACATATCTATGCAGTGGGGAATGATTACTCAAATGCTTATTAATAGTACATGTAATCAATAATTTAAAAAGTTGAAAAAAATTGGGGGTTCACTCCTATTTAGCAAAAGTTATCAAAGAATGGCACAGGGACTCTTGGGGTTATCTGAGATACTTTCAGAGTGTCTGCAAGGTCAAAACTGTTTTCATAATAATACTAAGATGGAATTTATCTTTTGCATGCATTCTCTCATAATCGTACAGTGGAGTTTCCCAGAGACGACATGACATGGGATATTACAAAAAACTGAAAGCAGAAGCAGATATGAGAACCCAGTTGTTTTCTATTAAGCCAGACATTAAAAGGATTTGAAAAAAATGTAAAATCATGATGTTCTTCTCACTAAATTTCTTCTTGTCAAAATTGGTTTTCATAAAAATAAGTTATTCATATTAACATGTAATGAATAATTATTGTGTTAAAATAAAAATCTTTTTAAATCTTTGTTTTAAATATCATTACAGTAAATTCAATACATATACACTGATGTGACTCCTGCTAGTTTGCAATAGCGCTCTTAGTAGCTTGAAATAGTTCATGGTGGGAGTGTACACCACAGAAATCAAGAAGGGCCACATGTTTTTGAAGAACTGCTTTAGCAGAACACCACTAGATATAATTCCCTTAAATGTTCTTTGGATACTAAATTATTTGTAAGAATTAAAAAGAGTTTGCAAGACCAAAAAATAAAAGGAAACTTCTGCTTTATAGCATTAGCACTATTAATTGCTATACTCTTGATACTCCTTCTACATCCTCACCTGCCTCTTCATCCCCTCATTCTGCCTACTCTTGGTTTGGCTAACATGGAACAACACAAAATTCCCTTTTATGTATCTCATTCTTATTTTCTGCTTCTCCCATTTTTCCTCTAACTTAATGAAATATCACTTTAAATTTAGTCTCTGAAACTTCTCTCTGCTAAAATATTGTGCTTCTCAAAATGCATCAGAATCACTCAGGGTGCTTATTAAAAGTGAATATTCCTAGGACAATTGTATTGCCCCAAATCTACCGAATCACAAGTCTCTGGAGGGAGTGCTCAACTTTTTAATATTCAGGGAGATTCTTTTGATGGTCTTAAATTTGAGAAGCCTCTAATCTTTCCTCCTTTGGGGATTTCTCCTATTTCCAAATCCGAAACACTTCTTTGTTTCCCTGGCTTTAGTTCTCCTCTTGAGCTCAAGACGTACATCTTTAAACACACTCGTATCTCTATAGACCATCTTGCCAAAACTTCAAGCTCAACATGCCTTAGACATAACTTCTCAGCTTCCCAAGTAAATCTTACTCATTCTGTTGTCTTTCCTTAGTTAATGACATCAGAGTTATCTCAATTATTTAGATTTGGACTACTTTCACTTCTGCATTGCTCCCCTGTCTATTTAGGTGCCCAGGCCTATATACCCCATTTCTGTAACACAACTTGCATCTCTTCTGTCCATTTCCAAACTAGTTTTGGCTTTCTTACTTCTGTCCTAGGTTATTAAATCCTTTCCCTTTGTCAAGAAGTTCAAGTTCTCAGTGATTCAAAAACTGCCACCTTTCAATGCCCCTATGACTTCTAATGCCACCTGCCTACATGTCAGTATTACATAACACTCTTGGGAAGTTCTCTTGGAGACTATTGTATAGTCATTCATCATTTGTCATGGGTATGGGTGCAGGCTCCAGCACCGAAAACTGATCTTGGGACAGGAAAAAGAAGCAAAGCTTTGGTATGTGAGAAAGCTTGAGTCTGCTGCTGGGCAGGCAAAGCAGAGATAATGGGAAACCATCCCAATAAATTATACCACCAATATTGCACATATACGTGCTGGAGTTAAAATAAACTTAGCTGGAAGCAACAGATTGGGGTTGACAAGGGAAGGCAGAGTAAGAAAAATGTTACATGTAGAGCCAGTGAGAAGGGAAGAAAGTTGAAGAAAAAAAAGGTATGCAAGGTATGATGGATATCTCCTATTGGACCCTTCGATCCAATCTATAACCACCTCTGGGCTAGGAGGCTGACCTATATGCACCATGTCCACCAAGATTACCTGTATCTCGGTTTCTGCTGGGGTTGGCCTAGGGAAGTCCTAGAGGGAGGAAGATTGAAAAGAGGAAATGGGAGAGTGAAGTCAGAGTATTTTCCTACTGATTAGATCTCTTATGGTTCCCTGAGTTTTCCAGTGGAGGTTACAACTCCTTTGAGGAAGCCCTGTCCTCAGTTTCTCCATGGTGCTGGGTCCTAGCAGTGGCTCCATCACTAGCACTTCGGGCCTAGGGCTAATTAGCACACCCCGTTGTCACCAGTCCTGAGGTCCTGCACCACCCTGTGCTGCTCTACCTCCTGCTTAGACATTTGTAAATAGTCATTTTATGAAATACTCAAATCATTGCTGTTTAAGTACATCATGTACTCGTATTTCCTTCTGGGACCCTTATTGATACACATGTGTACAGAAAAAAAAATCAGTGATACTAAATACAAGAAAAGAGGAGAAAAGGAAGAAGAATAGGAGGAGGAGAAGATAATTAATTTTCCTCCATGAAACATGCCTTCACCTATCTTGGCCACATTCTTCCTCTAACCCCCAGCCATCTTAAGTTACCCTCTTCTCCACGTATCTTTATCTACTTTCCCTATCACTTTACTTTATCTACTGTCTTCTCTTCCCTCATTCCTTCCTATTAATTTACTAACCTAAGCTTCTTCTTCCTCCAACTCTTTGTGTATTCTAAAATAAACATGGGCTTCGTCTTCAACTCAGGCATCACTTGGCTTTCTGATCCCTGCCTCATATAAACTTCCTGATGATAGTGCCTCTGCCAACCTCCCATCTTCTCCACAGGACAGTAATACTGCCATCAGTCTCATGGCTTCTTTGAACACTCCCACTGCAGCATCCTCTAAATCCTTTGCTCCTCCCCCTCTCGGGCACCAACCATTTCTGCCCAGCATTTGTCATTCAAGGGACAGGGGACCTATGGTCTAGATTTTTCTTGTCCAGTCTGGTAGCCTCCAACGGTAATGTACCTATTTAACTTAACTTTAAATGAAAAATTCCGTTCCATAGTCACATTAACTGCATTTCAAATGTTCAATACCCATATAAAATAATGAGTACTGTATAGAACTCATCTCAATCATCACAGAAACTTCTACTGGGCAGATTAGGGTCTTTATTAGGGTTTTTAAATCATAGAACTATTAACATTTTGGGCAGATGAGTCTTTCTTGGGGGGAAAGAGAGCTATCCTGTGAATTGTAGAATGTTTAGTATTATCCCTGTCCTCTACCCACTGATGCCAGTAGCACTCTTCCAATATCCCCAGCCTCTTTTTCTCCTTCTCTCCATCATTTCTCTCAATATAAAAATCAATAAAAACATCCTCAGATGAGGATTAAAAAAAAAAAAAAACCAAAACAAGAAAAAACAAAGTTCAGATGCACTTGGAGCAAGAGCTGACATACAGTTGGAGTAGGAGACAGGATAAGAAGGCCAGAGATTTTTAAAAAACTACAAAACCCTTGTGCAGCTTATTACAACTTATAAATAACAAGTCCTAGTCTTTTAGTCAAGGGCAGTGAATCTTCTTCTGGCTAGTCCCACGCTATTTTGGAACACTCAAACAGGGTTATTACAAGATATAATGCCCCCGCCCCACCCCCTGAAAATATCACAGCGTTTTGGTTGTTGGTTGATGATGTCTCCCATTAGGATTCAAGTGCAGGGCTGCCAAAATATTATGACATAATGATGTTATAGATAACAGCAGGCCCTCCTAACAGATAGGGAGTGCCACATCTTCCTTGACTTGCCAAATTCTGTGTCCTCTGACTTTAACAGCTCTGAATTCAGGGTTAGCAAGCACTGATAGCGTAGGAGGGAAAAGTTACTAAGGCTTAAAGTTCTAGAGCCTGCACCTCAACTATGCAAAGCAGGTTTCTCCCAAATGTAGCTACCAGTCCTAAGAGATGTTCCACAGTAAAGAAAAATTTAAAGATAATTGTCCAAATTTATTTAACCATAGGTCCCCTTCTCCTGAATTATGCCCACTGAATATATCTTGTCCGATGATAACATAAAGAGAAGAAGAATTTCACCAGCACCCTATAAGATTCCCATAGAAAAAAATGAAAGCACAGAAGAGGTTCTGTTATGGACTCAGGGAAGAGTCATACTTGAGAACTGTACAGGCTTAGTTGCTGGGAACTAAGAACAGAATAGGCCAGGACAAGGCATTAGGCACAACCATACAGGCTGGTGATTTTCTGCTTTTTGAGCAAGCTCTCAGAGCAGGAGACTACTGACGACTAATGAGGGCTACAACACCATGGACTGTAGGGCCACAAAAATCAGGCCAACACCTCCCTACACTGTCCAGGCCAAAAAGAACAATGACAGGAATTTAGGACATTAGCAAGATTTACAAAACTAGGGCTATGACCCCACAATACAAAACAAATTACAGGGTGAAAGTCTTCTGCAGGAAACTCAAGGAAGGTGCCAACACTCTAGAGATGAGCAAGGCAAAGCCCATGCCCTTCGTGGTGAGCTCATGACCAGCTTCCTCGACCAATGATGATGGTGGTGGTGGTAGTGGCAGTGGTACTAACCCATCATTTAATGCTGGTAAATGTGTGAGGCTGGGATGGAGGGACCTCATCTTTGCCTGGCTCAGGATTGTGAATTATAATTATCTGAACACCTAGAATATTCTATAAGTACACAATTAAGATAAAGCTATATAATGGCAGGGACCAAATAAATAGTGCTCCCCTTTGTATTCACCTGAGACCCCATACACCCTGTTTGGTTTACAGTAGCTATTTGATAAGTGTTGATTGAATACCGGGTAAGGTAAAGGAGGGGTGTGTCTATCTCACATAGTAGGTCCCCCAGAAGGCAGTTACTTTTTCTGTTATTTTGTGCCCACTCAACTGCCTATCCACATGATACTTATGCTTTGTCAAAAATAGTTGATAATATCCAAAATCCACAGAATGATAACATCTGCATCAGACAGGATCCCAACAGGAAGAAGATGGTACATTCAAATTAAGATAATCTGGGACTTATTTGAAAGGGACTGCTTGTAAAGACATGGACACAATGCAGGGGACTTAAAAGGATACTGCATTAATTGGTAGCAGTATTGGTAGCAGTGGCACTGCTGCCACTCCTAGGGGAAAGAGATGAGAGGAAGGATTGATTACGAAAGCCCAAAAGGAGATAGTCTAATAGTGATGCACCATGACCTTAGGTTGACGGGCAGAGGCAGCCCAAGGCAACCCCACAAGGGGAGAGCCAGGAGAATAAATAGCATGACCTTACTCAGTCTTTCCCTGGGAACTCCTGCTGGGACTCCGCCATTGGCAGGAGTCAAAGGGCACGGAGCTCTTGTGTAGTCCTCACAGGCAGGCTCCAGAGTAGATAGAGGGAGGGTGGAGTGGGGTGGAAAGTAGATCAGAAAGGGCAAAAGGAAGATAATCCTTAATAATAGGTGAGCTCTATCCCTGAAGTGGTGGTGTTTGGGAATCTTTAAGATCTCAATTCATGATCAATTTACCCATGATCTAAAGAGAAAGAATCATTTTTAAACTCTTATTCTGTATTGGCTGAAATCTGAGTGTTAGGACTACAACTCCAATTTAAAAAGAGAATTTCATCCAGGCCAAATATCAAATCCCAAGTAAAAGGAAATTAAGTACAAACAATAGAGAAATGGTGAACCTTAATTCTGCCATACCTAAAGGTCAACCACAAATACACCAACTCTACTCCTGGCTACAGGAGACAGTGGTGGTTCTTTCTATCAGGACAATTGATCAAAAAAGTAATGCATCAGTGATGTAACTTAAGCTTCTATTGTTAGAGACTATTACAGAATTCAGGATCTGGGGGTGTGCCAGTGGAATAGTGGAAGGAAAGATGCCTAAGGGAAACATTACTATCATTCAGTACAGCGCAGACAGTTGAGACGTGGGAAATTTATGAAGAAATTCCATGAGAAAAGCTCTGAACTTTGAAAGTTGTCCTTTTCCTAAGAAAGTGGAAAGGAAAACATTCATCACGTGACAGAAAACAACACAATGGAATACTAGAAGAAAGAGGCTAAGGAGAATTCTGATGTAGCTTCAGAAACAAAAGAAACAAAAACAAAGCATCTTTATATCGTTTAAATTTTGATGAGTCTATGGCCTGTGGTCTATTGACATTTATTACTACATTACAGTAAGGGAAAGAAAAAGATCTTTTTGTTTTCTCCTCTTTTCTGTCTTAATTATAGGCATATATCCAACTCATTATACTTGATTTGCAGAGATTTATAGTCACAAAATAAATATGTAAATACTCATTATCTATATGTTCATCAGGTCCTTTGAAAATCATTATATACTCAAAATCTTTACAATTGAATTAATTGCTGTCTACTGCATTCAGCCTGGAATTTGATGTTTTCTTTCTTGAGAGACATGCATGGTCACTAACTGTTCAGTGCAAGCTGTTCTCATCATGAATACCTAGCACAATTTCAGACTCTTATCTGCAAGGAGTACACTGTGTACTCCTTGCACTATTGTTCAAGCATATAACACTACAACAATTTGAAAAGAAAAGATATGCATAACTGATAAATGATGAACAGCTTCTATGCACAGATACTGGCAAGAGCAAAAACTAACTGACTATAGTTGCCAATTTCTTTTCCCAGGTCACAAATGAATAGAATAATCAGAAGAGAAAGATCCATTTCCTTGCCTTTGGGCCACTTAATTATCATGAAAATTTGGTGGAAATATTCTCACTAAATCAATCTATACAGTATACAATCTATACCGATTCAGTGGTTTATAGTCTTCATGGGCCTAAATATTCTTAATCATTAATTCAATCATAAACATTTAGTGAGCATCTCTGGCACATACAAGACAATGTTACAGGCACAGGAGTTACATCAGTAAACAAGACAAGGTACTTGTCCTCATGGAGTTGACATTCTAGGGAAGATGATAAATTTAAATAAATGGGTATATAAGTAAGAACTTCATACTTCTGGTCAAGATGAAGGCATAGGTAAAAACAGCTCACTTCCTCACACACTTCAGAAAAAATTACAACTAAACTATAAAACAACTATTACCCAGAATCATCAGAAAATCAAGCTGTATGAAAGTGTGACAAACCAGAAATTAAAGAAGTTACATTCATCCAGACAAGTGCAGAGATGTGAGGAATGGGCGGTTCCACACCCATGTGTGGTGGATAAAAATAGGGTGGGGGGATACCTTGGGAGCAAGGGATCCCTGCCCCACACCAGACCACCCAGCTCAGGGTTCCACTGCCAGTGGAAAAGTAAGTCCCCATAACCTGTGGCTGTAAAAACCAGTGGGGTTTAGGGCAGTGGAAGAAACTGGGGATTCGCAGGCATCTCCTCTTAAGAAATGGATTTAGATTTTATGCAGACTCACTCCCTCTAGGCTCTAGCATCAGGGCAGCAGGTGGGAAAGCACCAGTAGCATACAGGAGAAAGGAAAGTGTCTGGCATTAGAGTGAATGCCAGGGTATAGCTTCCCCCTGGACAAAACCTCAGAGGCCAGGTAGTGGCTATTGTCCCTTTTCTGAGGCCTCCCACATACAGAGCCACAGAGATGAGATACCACATACGAGACTGGTTCATACAGCTTTGCCCCACCTTGGTGATTACCCAAGGCTCCATGCCATCCAATTATGGGTGCACTTTTCTACAACAGGCCATGCTACCAAAACAGGAAGTCAAAGCAGCTCTATCTAATACATAGAAACAAACACAAGGAGGCTGCCAAAATGAGGAAACAAAGAAATATGGCCCAAATGAAAGAACAGAACAAAACTCAAGAAAAAAAAAACTCAATGAAAGGGAGATAAGCAATCTTCAAAACACTAGTTATTAGGATGCTTAAGGAACTCATTGGGTACTTTAACAGCATAAAAAGACCCAGGCAGAAGTGAAATTTACACTAAGTGAAAATTTTAACAAATTTTATAGGAAACTAACAGTGGAGGGGATGAAGCCAAGAATCAAATCAATGATTTGGAACATAGGAGGAAAAAAATATTCAATCAGAACTGCAAGAAGGAAAAAGAATCCAGAAAACAAGGATAGATTAAGGAGCCTCCAGAAAACTTCCAACATTCCAACATCCGAATCAGAGAAGTGCTAGAAGGAGAAAAGAAAGAGCAAGAAACTGAAAACTTATTTGAAAAAGTAATGAAAAAAAATTTCTGAATTTGGTGAAGGAAATAGACATACAAATCAAAAAAAGCACTGAGAATCCCAAACAAGATGGACAAAAAGAGGACTGCACCAAAACCCACCATAATTAAAATGTCAAAGGTTAAAATAGAGAACATTAAAAGCCACAAGAGAAAAGCAGATAGTTGTCTACAGGGGAGTTTCCATAAGACTGTCAGCTGATTTCTCAAAAGGAACTTTGCAGGCTGAGACATATTCAAAGTCATGAAAAGCAGAGACCTACAGCCAAGATCGCTCTACCTAGCAAAGCTGATATTAAGAATTGAAGGACATGTAAAGCGCTTTTCAGACAAGGTAAAGCTAAAGGAGTTACTCATAACCAAGCCATTATTATATGAATGTTAAAAGGACTTACTTTAAAAAGAGAAGATCAAAACTATGGACATTAAAATGGTAATAAATTCACAACTTCCAATAATTGAATCTTAAAAAAAAAAAAAAAACACAAAAACTAAGCAAACAAGCAGAACAGAAGCTGAATCATGGATACAGAGACTATTTGGATGATTACCAGTTTGGAGGGAGAAGGAGGAAAATGAGGGGAAAGGTACAGGGATTAAGAAGTACAAAATAGTAGGTACAGAATAGACAGTGGGATGTTAAGAACAGTATAGGAAATGGAGAAGCCAAGAGTTTATATGCATGACCCATGGACATGAACTAAGGGAGTATTGCCTGAAGGAATGGGGAATACCAGATGGAAGTGGAAAAAAGGGGGGAAATTGGGACAACCTAATAGCATAATCAATAAAATATATTTTTAAAAAAGTTTATAAAGATATGACCTTTGGTAGGAATAAAATAATATAGGTAATGGAATGAAGAGTAACAGGGGTGGAGGGGCATAATTCAGATGAGATATTCAGGGAAGGTCTCTCTGAGGCACTGACAATTTAGGTAAGGCTTAAACAACAGGAAGAGGTCAGCCAATGAAGACCTGGAGAAAGAGCATTTCAGGACAGAGAAGAGCTAAGGTAAAAGCCTGGAGGTGGGAACAAACTAGGGTGCTGGAGGAAAGTAGGATGCTTAGTAACTGAGAGGAAAATGATAGGAGATAAGACAGCAGAGCTAGGTAGATACCAGACCATGTATGGCCTTGTAGAGTAAGAAATTTGGATTTTGTTTCAATAGTGATGGGAAGTTGCTATGGGGTTTTGAGATGGAGAGGATCTAATCTCTACTTTAAAGAATCACTCTGGCTCAGACTGGTGAAGAGACTATAGGAGGAAGAAGGTCATTGCAAACATTCATGAGAATATGGTGGCTGGGAAAATGGATGTGGGAAGAAATGGATAGACTGGGTACCTTTTCTAGAGATAGGCCTGCTGACAGACTGAATGTATATGAGGGATATGTTCAGGGCAAGAAAGAGTAAAAAGTAACTCCTGGGTTTTTTATCTAAGCAATTAGGCGTTGTCATTAATGGAAAGGGGGAAGAAATGTAGAAAAGCAGGTATGAGGTAGGTGCAGTGGTTATGTGGAGGAATGAGTTACATTGTGGACATGTGATATTTGAGATACCTATTAGATATCCAAAAGAAGATATAAAGTAGATAGTAGTATGGAGCTCTGGCGAAAGGCAAGGTACGTGTTTTTTAAAATCCAAATGAAACTGGTCTGCGAACCCAAGTGTCACTGGTTCAATTCCCAGTCAGGGCACATACCCAGGTTGCAAGCCAGGTCTCCAGTCAGGTCCCCAGCTGGAAGCAGGTGAAAGGCAACTATGTATATATTGATGCTTCTCTCTCTCTCTGCCTCTCTCTCTACCCTTCTCTCTAAAAATAATGAATAAAACCTTTTTAAAAATCCAAATGAAAAATATTACTAGAAAAATATGTTCAAGAGAGATAGGGACTAAGTATTTAAAAATCTACTCTGTAAGCTACTGTGCCTCACATACTGAAGTGCTGAAAAAACACAGGACAATGTGAAATAGTAACCATAAAACCAGAAACTGAAATATCCTCTTTGATTTGCTTGCTTCATGCTCCTACCAAGGTAGCTCAAGTAGTCCTCCACCAAAAATCATGTAACTGACAATTACTTATGGCAGAGAATTACCACAATGAGGAAAAGAATGAGGCTTAGTAAAAGAAGATGTGAGATACTCCACTAATTCAGGACCAGATGCATTGGTTTGCTAACTCAAAGCTGAACAGTGACACAAATGACATCTCTGAAGAGGCGTGACAACTGCAGGAATGGTCTGTCAGTACTCCTACATCAAAAGAGCAAATTCTAAGAAGGGAAACTAACTAAAAGGTGCTAATTCCTTTTTTTTGGGGGGGGCAGGGTATAGGTCAACAAAATTTTATAGAAATTTAACCACCTTCCCAGGGATTGTTCTTCAACAATCTCAGCTCCTTGTTGACTGGCTCTCTTATCAGCTATATGATTCATCAATTTGTGTAAGAAAAAGGAGGCAAAAGACATTCTAGTTCTCATAAGAGAAACTCTGATGTAAGTAGTACCTTATAATTAATTATACAATTAAACAGATTCAAATAAAAAGCAAACCTGTTGAATTTAATAGCCATGCAACTATCAAGAATTTTTACTTAGGCTGATGTCCTTAGAGTAAGGTCTAAACCCCCAGTATCCTTTCTAAAGACAATAAAACAGGAAGTGCCAAAGTCATAATCAGTGATCTTAGATCTTTTTGAAGTGCAAAGAAACAAAGTAATAGCCTACAGGATAAAACTAACATCACACCTTTGAATCAGTAAGTGAAGAGAGAAATCATGAACAGCTAACATATTAGTGAGAATTTCAAAACCAATTTGACTGTCCCTGAAAAATGTTTTATTTATAATAGTTTAGTCCTTTTAAAAGCTTATTTCCAAGAAATTTCAGAATAAAAAATTCTCAAAGAACAATACTTTTTTTCATTTGGAAACTTCTTTTTCTACTTTGTCTTTAACACTGAGAGATTATTTAGTGGTTTCTGTGCAAGTCTAACTGTACCCAGGGGGTTGAGAACGCAGCCTGAGCACTTCAAGGTATACCTTAAAGGTCCCCTCCACATGAAGACCTAGACCTCGATACCATGTTGCAACTACACTGAAAATGATAGTTATAATACTCTGAATATAGAACCCTCACCTTCTTCCAAAAAGCATACAACAATTCATTCCTATGACATTTTTTGGGTGGTGAGGTATATTTCTTCCAATCTTCCACCTCCTCCTCCTAGGAAACTTCTGCATCTTAGGTCTTAGTCTGCTCTTACAAGGGAAGGAGGAAAATAAAAGGCCATCAATGTTCACTTTAATAAGTCAGAGTCAAGAAGTGGTAAATGCTATTGAAAGTTTGTCTACCAGGGCATCCCTCTCTTTCGGTTTCCTCCTTCTACCTCCTATCTTCTGTTCTCCTCCCTTTAGTAACCTCTTCCCAGTGCCAGCCTCTATGCCACTAATGGCCACACCATGCAGAAGCAGGCCCCAAAAACTTATGGACATGTTTCAATAGTCTTTTTTTTTTTTTTTTTTAAGATTTTATTTATCAATTTTAGAGATAGAGGAAGGGAGAGAGGCAGAGAAGGAGATAGACATCCATATGTGATTGCCTTTCACCTGCCTCCAGCTACAGACCTGGCTGGAGACCAGGCTTGCAACCTGGTTATGTGCCCTAGCTGGGAATTGAACCAGCGACTTTTGGGTTTGCAGGCCTGCACCTTATCCACTGTGCCACCAGCCAGGGCCTGTTTCAAAGTCTTAATAGAGAGTGTAGCATATTAGAATTGGTCACTTTAAAGGTTTGGTCATTGATTTGAGTCAGACTACATAAATATTCAAGATTAGTGTTTCCTCATTCAATAAATTTTAAAAAATTACTTTGTTCTTTCCAATCAGACATCACAAACAGCTAAAAAAGATTGATAGGACATTTCTAAAAACCACATAACCAAACATGAACTATTTAGGGAAAATGACCATTTAATATTTCAGTTCCACCACTTTCAGGATTTCTTCCAAAATTTCACCAATGTCTAGGTGTTCAAGAGCATGAAAAGAACTCAGATAACTCAAAGGCTTTCAATTCTTTGGCCTAAAGTTTGTGAACAAGGTATACGCTGATACCATTTGCTAAAAGCGATAGTTGGGCTCATACGGGAAATGACTAGGAACTAAAATCTGTGTCAAAGAAGAGTGTCTGAGAAAGAGTTTCACAGGCTTCCCCTCTCAGGATACCAGCACCTCCAGTAAAGCCAAAGATGTGCTTCCTTCTATTTCATTATATGAAGCAAACAAAATAACCTGCTATCTCCCTCACTCCAACAATGCACATAGATAAAGGAGGTCAAAATTTCTTTAAGAACCAATGAAATCAATGGCAAATTATCTCAGTTATACTAAATGATTCTAAGAATATTTACATTTCTTTCTGAATAGCCAGTTCCAGCAACATGGAGAGCATTCTGCATGCTAAATTAAACACAGGCCCTACATTCCAAATGTGGAGACAACACAGGAAAGACGAACTTCCTTTAGGCATACCTTAGGCATGACTTGAGTAACCCTTACAGTGCCAGCAAGGACTTCCTGAAATAAGGAGGAGAATCCTTCTAAGAACAGGCACCTCGTTGTAGAATAATGTGAGTTTATTCAAATAGATAGCCTTCTTTCTCCCTACTCAGAAGTGATCTGTATTCTTCGGGTAAGGGGAACTAGGAGGTAGCATTTCAAGAAAAGACTAAAAAGGAAAAAGATAATAGCAAGAACGCAGGAGTGAAAGAAGTTTTCCACACTGGTTTTGTATAATGCCTGGCACGTAGGTGGACATACCAGTTGAAAACATGTTCCATTCTTCCTGTGTATTTTAGGATGATTTTACAGAACAAAACAGTGTTATTACATCAAAGCATCTGTAAAGATAAAACCTAAAAAGTTTTCAAAGCAGGAGCATGTTTGTAGGGGGGAAGGGGAAGAGGCAACACAAGTTAGGGCAGGGTAAAATAGTTACACAACTGGCTTCTGAACAAAGGAAAATGGGAGCATAAAACATTTATGAGTGTTTTCAGTTATAAAATTTCTTTCTAAATCAATTAAAACACTGGCTTATGATGGATTTACACCACAGTGAAACTCTTGACAACTTCAAAATCAACTTCATGTTTGGGTTCCATTCTTTCAGGTGATGAATAGTGGGAAATCAGTGAAGGAATGTCACTTGAAGTCAGTCATTTATCATGAACCAAAATGGCTAAGTGCCCCATTAACTGCAATGATCCATTTCCTATTAACATCACACAACAGAAGGCAGCCTCATCTGCATTAACAAGTTTTATGACCTCCGTGGGCACAGAGGCCAACATTAGGAAATGGGTTATTTTTGTTCTGTTATAAATGTTCATTATTATACCATAAAAATTATTTTAAGAATACAAACTATTGATTGGTTCATTAAAGAATTATTTAAAAAGTTTTACCATGTTAGGGCTTTATTTTTAATTTTTTAAATTTAATCTTGGTAAAGAAGTTTCACTGTTTTTGGTCAAGATCTAGCTGGTTTTCCAAATGTGATACACACTTCGTTTGCCATAATGTCAAATACTGTGACAGACTACAATTAAAATAATTCCTCACTTCCCCCAAATTTATGACATTGACCATTTTCCATGTCTCAAGTTTCAAAATATTTATCTTTTTAATTTGAACAAATTTTAGGTTCCCTAATTCCAAGAAAAGGCGTAAAAATAATTTGGCCTTGAAGAACAAGCAATTTAGCATACTGATACTTATACTTTTTTTTTCCCATAGCATGTCATGATTTGAAACTAAGTAAAACTGTTAAAGCATTGTAGTCCAATAAATTTCCCACAAAGTACAATCTAATGGTTATTAGTGGGTCACATCTAGATGACTACTGACACTCTTAACTACAAACATGGCCAGGAGTTACCTTTCTACAACAAATGGTATCACAGTCAAACAGAGAGAGAGAAAAAAAGAAGAAACCCAAATGGCAAGATGAGAAAAGTGACTTAGAAAAATTAGTACCATATAGAAAAGGTTAGGAAAATGGAAATTATTATGCTCTAATTTAAAAATACTTCCTGTTTTGAAATAAATCATTGAGTGCATAAAAGTTCTAATATTTATTTGATAGTGTTGTTTTAGCTTAATTTTAACTACAGAATGTAGTTTCAAATGCACACTGTATTTTTAAAGGCTCTTTCATATTCTCTTGGCCCCTTCACTTTTTTTTGGCAGGAAAAAATCAACAAATATGGAAAACAAAAATTATATGGCAAATTACATTATTTGATTGTTTTTATTTAATAATGAGCCCCCCTGAAAACAGTCACAAATTCCCAGGGGTGACAAAGAATTAGATGGGACCCATGTCCTTCAGCAGCTTATATTCTATTTAGGGAGACAGGATACATTCACCAATAAGAAAAATAAGTAAACTTACATGAGTTTTTAGAAAAGTATATACCACTGTACTTTTCAAATACTAGGACTAAAACAAATACTTGTTGACTTAAAAGAGAATTTTGGGATACAGAGGGAAAAAAAAAAGAAAGAGAGAAAGAGGAAAGAACAACTATGGAGTAAAGAATTCATGGAGGGGGACCACGTGAGCTTGGCCCTGAAGAACAAGCAGGTCAGCCTACTGATATTTAACACTATTTTTTTTTTCCAAAACAAAATAACCTTCTGGAACATACAGGTTCCTCTATAAATGCTGTCCCAGCTAGAATGTATGGTTCTGAGTCCCCTACCACTGCAAGCCTTTCATACTTGGACTTTTAACCTCTCCATTTCCTGAAATTCTCCCTGGATGCCTATTCACCAAATGATGGCTATCATTGTTTTCCTTTCTCCTTTGAAATCACTAATAACCCTCAAGTGAGATGATCCCACCCACCAAGAACTAGGGGATCCTGCAGAGTGAGAGCTGAATGTTTATGACCTTATTTATGCCAAGTAGATTCTAATCGTCAGTAACTCCCCTTACTCTTTGAGAGAATACCACACTAGGATACATTAAAACAAAAAGTTACAAGGTGTCTCCAAAAAGGTACAAAGGAATCTTCTTCAATTCCTTCCCAGCTTTGACCTGAAGATTTGGGGATGAGGATTTAAGTGTCATTTAGATCCTTAAGTATGACTATGGTCTTTACTCTTGGTCTCTCCACCTTGTGCGTGAATTATTGCAACTGTCCTCTAACATGTCTTACAGACCCTAAAACACACCACTAAGTCCATTCTATGTGACCTGTGGTCAGGACAATCTTCCTAGACCACAAAATGGTACACATACCCTTCAATTAAAAATTTTCAGGGGATCTCCACTATTGAGAGAGTACAGTCCAACCGTAGCTGGTGCTTCCCTCAAAACACCCAGAGAAAAGCGTGAGCATATCTGTGGAGCACACACAGATAACCAGAGAGGACTTCTTGTTAGTAAGTACAGAAAAAGCATCCCTAATGGCTTGAATGGGTAGCAATGCAGGTGCCAGTGTGTAATTCATTTCTAGGTCAGCACAAAGGCTAGAAAATGCTGGTTGGGTCATCTGCCCTCTACACCTAGATTTTTCATTTTTTCTCTACTGCAGTACTTATCAAACTCTACTGTGCGTAGTGGGCACCTGGGATCTTGCAAAATGGCAAATTCTGCTTCTTGAGATTCAGCATTTCTAACAAGCTTCCAGGTGGGGCTCGCACTGCTGGTCCCAGGACCACAGTATGAGCAAGAAGACTCTATTACAATGGTCCTCAACCACAGTTGTACATTAAAATCACCTGGAAACTTCAAAAATCCGGACGCCCAGGCTACACCTCAGTACGGTCAGAATCTGTAGGGCAATTGTGCTTAAAGCTCCCCAGGTGACCTTAATGTGCAGCCCACGTCACATTTTCTACTTCAACCCAGCCATTGTCTTCTCATTCCCTCTACCCAGTACCTTCCATGAGTACCCTGCCTCTTCTCTGCTCCCTAAGCCCTGCCCTCTTTGGAGTCCTGACTCCAGTCCTCTCTTTGTGAAGACATCTCCAACACCAGATACTAGCAACACCCTCTCAAGCCCTCAAGTCCTGCCTGTCCCCTTCCTAAGTCTCTGTCCTGCATTAGCAGTGCAGTGCGCACCTCTTGAAGTAGGTGCTTCTCATTGTACTTCTTCAAACTCAAAGCAAGTACATACAAATGTTAGAAGTGCGTTATGACTTTGAGATGGATGTTTAAGGGGGTGCAGCAAATAACAGCAAGTAAGTTCTTTTGAGTCCCAAAAGAAACAGAACAAAACAAAAATGTCTTCACAGCATACAAGTACTTTCTCAGCCCGGAAGGGATATTTCAGGACATGACCATGCCTCTCAAACAGGTGCAGAGATCTAGTTCCTCTTGGTTAAGAAAAGCAAAGCCTCTATCCAGTCACTAAGATTTACTCTTTAAGAAAATGGCAAAAGATTTACTCTTTAGGAAAAACTCTTGAGGAAGAAAAAAGTCAAAGTCTGGGGTCATGACCTTTAGGGTAAGATGCGGAGAGGCTCACATACCAAGCCATTCTCCACCACATGGAAGGAAGAATTCTCTGGCCATGATAGTCACAGGTCACCATTCAAACCTGGGAATGAATGGACTGGTTACTCCAACTTAACTAATTCACCAACCATTCCATTTTAGGATATAAAAGGCTCCTAGTGCCATAAAAATACAGAAAAATTGAAATTGGCAATATAGTTATTTTCATGAATTTATGAAATGCTTAGTTCATACAACAGACTATCTTATAATATCAGTCTCTGACACAAACACCATTTTCAATATAAAATCAGAAGCTTAAAAAGACAAATAAAACTAATAAAAGACTTCTGGTAGTCAGAACAAATCATAGAAGACATACCTGGGGGAATCTATCATAATTGCAAACTGAGAAAAATTTATATTGGGAAATGTAGAGTCGCCGATGAAGAATTGGTCTCAGACGTCAAATAGGTCTGGATTCAAATTCAAACTTTCTCCCTTCACTATGTCCTCAGGCAAATTCCTTTATCTTTCCAAGCCTCATTGTTTAATTCTGTGAAATGGGGATTATCCTGACAATTTACTGATCTATTTTACTGATCTATTTTAAATGATAAATGTGGCAGTTCTTTAAACAATGTATATCACACAACAAATGCTAAATATGTTAAATTTGTTTTCAATCTATTCAGTCAGGCTCTTCCCAGGTTATGTAATGGCAATAATACACTTGGACCCTGCTAAGCCACACACCTTTTCTTGAACTTGCATACATGTTTTTAATGCTTCCATACTCCTGTATATTATGACTTTTGCCTGTAATGAACCTTCTCAATTTTCTCACTTCCTCTTATTTTATTTTTAAATCTCACTTATTTTGTATTTAAGTCTCCTTTCCTCTGGGTATTTTCTTGGTCACCTGCACCACCTGAGGCTGTCCCCTGAACTGCTAGAGTACTTTATAGGGATCTGCATTGGAGTACACCTCACACCCTGAATTGTGAGCACCTTTGTTTCTTTCTCATTTGTGAACTTCCAACATGATAGTCATTAGCCTCATGGGAAATTATTAATATTTGAATTAATTTAAAAATATTTTAAATTAAAATTCAGTTCCTCAGTCTCACAAGCCCATTTCAAGTGCTCAAGAGGCACCTATGACTATGACTACTGTGTTGGATCACACAAAACATTGTTGTGTTCACAGGACATTCTCTTGAACAGCACTGTCCAATCTCTTAGGCAGGCACAACATCTTATTCATTCCTAGAGCATGGCATTCACCATAGTGAGTTTGTAAATGAGTAACGATATCAACAAATATACACATACTCTTTTGGCTGAATGAGAAAGGATTAATTAATTATCCATTAACATTTAAACCCATAAGAAAGGAAAACTAAAAATAAATTCAAGAATATGTTGTATGAAAACATCAAGCTTATATTCCAACCTCAGGCAAACTTATCTGAGTATTCAATAGAATTTGAAATGTATATTTTAATAATTAAAACTGTATAGACAGGGGGACAGAGGGGATCAAAAAGGGGATGGATGTAATACAACAACAATAAAATTAAAAAAAAAAAACTGTATAGACAATAACTTACACAAAAAAAAAAACCTGTAAAAGAATACAGAAAATACACACGACTACCTAGCATGAAGACCATCACAAGACAGGCAGGCAATGAATAAAGGGTGCTTAATCATGAGCGACTTGAGAAGCCCAACTCTTTGTCTCCTTATAATTCATAGTTATTATTCTGCCAGAAGATTATTAAGATTTAAATTAAGGGACCTCACTGTAATGGGTGAATTTGAATACTCAATTCTATTTGGTAGGTTAGGTGTTTTACTTGCCTAGTTTCACCAAGTCTACTTGCTCCTTAATCTCAGAACCAGAGGATACCTCTCTCCTGTGAGAGCAGGAAAAAGACTCAGACAAGGCCAGCATCATGGCCAACAGAAAACAGTTCCCCCAAGGCCAAACCAGAGTTGCAAAACCACTCCTTTTGTGAATCCTGCTTCCTTCCCAATGACTTCCCTAGCCCCTCTCTGTGCCTCTCCTGAACAAAGGCTGCTGAGATACCATATTACTAAACTGCCCCAGTTTCACGATGCCCCCAGTCCAGTGTCTTCCCCAGATACTGGTTCTCCTTAGAACAATTCAGTACAAGTCCAACTACTACAAAATGACCTTCATCTTGCTGGGTGCCCCCCAATCTCCCTGCTGAGCTCTCTCCCCTTTGCTACATCAAGTTAATAAACCTGCAGTAGCATTCTCACTGTCTTTCCTTGTGACCAAACTTCTGGACCTATCTTGTAATGGCATTCATTTCACAGTACAAAAGTTTCCTTAGCAGAAAGTAATAAATGTTTCTCAATTCAGCTATAAAAATGAATGAAACACTGATACGTCCAACATGGATGAACCCTGAAACCATTATGCTCAGTGAACAAAGCTGGACACAAACGGCCATCTACTATGTAATTCCACTTACATGAACTGTCCAGAATAGGAAAATCAATAGAGATAGAAGATTCTAGTGGTTGCCCAGAGGCTGGTAGGAGGCAGAGTAACTACTAATGGGTGTGGGGATTCTTTTGGGATTGATGAAAATGTTCTGGAATTATGTTGTGGTAATGGGTGCACAATCTTGTGAATACATATATAAATGACCACTGAACTGTACAGTTTAAAAGGGTGAATTTTATGGTAATTAAATTATATCTCAATTTTAAAAGAAATTAATTTATTGTTGTTGTATTACATTTGTCCCCTTTTCCCCCATTGTTCTCCCCTGTCCCAACCACCCTATCTCTTCTCCCACAGTCAATCCCACATGTTGTCCATGTTCATGGGTCATTTATACTAGTTCCTTGACTAAACTTTTCCCTTTCTTTGCTCCTTTCTCCTCCTTCCCCCTCCCCTATAACCTCAAATTTAAGAAGAAATAAGGTTATGCCATTGACTGGCAGTACAGTTTTCTGTAAGTTTCTGAGCCGTCAAAGGTACACTGCATCTTAAGGAAACTCATTAAGCTGCTTTGGATAGGGTAACTTAATTGATCCCAGTAGCATCTAACAGGGTTTCCCAAGTAAATCATTCTACCTGGTGTCTTTATTCATATTAATCCCTAGTTTGTTTCCTTCTCATTCTGTTGCTTTCACCTTTTTTCTTCAGAGCCCATCAGTTCTGTGTCTTTTGAAATTTTACCATAAAGATGCCATGGCAAATAATTTAATTTTTCAAGTGTTGGTCTATAGTTAAAACCAATGTACAAATATGACTTCACCATCCACTTGTCTCCACCATACCAAAAATTATTTATCTTAAGCTGGTGTTGAGCATAGGAGAGTTAAACAAGGATGCCCAGGAGCTATTGGAGCAGGTCTAATAGTGTCAAGCAGGACATATTAAGATTCTATGCAACAGGGGATCCACTTTCAACTTGAATTACAAATAGGAAATGGCACTGTATTCTGAATTGGCTATAACACCCCTCCCATTGCCACAGTGCACAAAGCACATTCATCCCACCGAGAAAAAAGACATCTAACCAAGAGATCACTGCAAAGAAAGAGACACAGAAGGGCAGCCCCATTAAATAATAATGTGGACAGCTAACATTGGGCAAAGCACCTCATGAGACAGCCTCCTCTAAAAATCTAGTGTGGGGGAATGGTAGTTGATACTGCTCTGAGTAAGTGAATCAGTAAAATACAAGGACTTTTTTACTCTTTATGATGTGATTAAGACTCACACAGACTTGTGAGTTGGTAATGTGAACACAGAGACAGGTCAGCCCAGATCATGACAGAGAATGTTCCCTACCTACTTGATGAGGGCTATTACCAGCTTCTCAGAGGAAAGAAATGGAAAGAAGATCAAAATCTATCCTGTATACTCTTCAGTTCATATTAGAAAAATATTCAGAGTTAACTATGTAGACAAGTGCCTCTTAGATCAAGTGTGGGTTCTGTTACTCTTAATGAAACTTTGGCCTTTTGGTGTTATTACATAGAGATACCTGCATCCATGGGGTGTGGTAGGGGTTTCAGGGTCCCCAGGAATTCCACAACCCACTCCCCACCCCCTCGAAGTAGTCCATACTTAATGCATTCTCTTTCTTTAAGGTTTTAGTCCCCAGTGCTATGCATGAATTCAGCCATATAAGGGAAGCCTAGGAGACCAGTGAATTGTCCAAGTTTGGCGAATTCACAATATCTGCATGTTGTTTAATACAATATCACCGTGTGTTCACATGGTAACAAGGGTTCCTGTCTTCCTCTCTCCTCTAGCAGTATAAAGGAATAAAAATGATTCTGGCCATCTGTCTCTCACCCTATATTTATTTACCCAAAATACATCGAGTACCAGGTACTGCACCAAGTGTTGGGAACACAAAAGAGAAAGAGGACTTACTCTGCAGTGGTGCCCAACAGGGAAATGCCCCCAGTATCCCTAACATGGAAGTGACAGTGAGTCAGAAATGTCTTCACCACTGAGGTGAATTGAGCCAGGCTGTCCCCAGGCAAATAGTCAGTGAGAGCAGGGGCAGGGAGCACATTCCAGGTCAGCAGACGGGACAGTGTGTGCAAAACCACTCAGATGCAGAAGCTTGGGATTTAGGAACAATGGGGCAAGGCCTCAATATAGCTAGGGCGCAGCCTGGAGACATGGAAGTGGAGATGAAACAGGGCTGGATTATAATGTGTGATCACCTGGATGAAGAATATTGGCCTTGAAGTCACCTTTAGTTAATGACATCAGTGGAATGATTAAATAAATAAAGAAACAAATAAATAAAAGTACTTGTTTAGAGAATAAATTGCACAGAAAAGATATCCTACAGCAGAACAAATATTACTTGTTATAAAGCACCTTCATAAGGGAAAGTCTCTTCATATAAATGGCAGCTAATGTAGTTTATACAGGCCTGTCAAGTGCTGCATGCCTTGAGCTTACAGTAAAGCTTCATTGTAAACTTGACATGTTCTACGTTAAATAAACTTTTTAAAAAATCCAAATCATAACTTAGAAAAGGGAAATGGAGCCATCTGCCCAACAGTTAGGAATTAGATAAGTACTTACATAAGCTATAATTTTTAAAGTAGCAATATTTATATTAGCTATCATTGTCATACCAAGATAAAACAAATCAGGTGATTTAAATACCAAAAGATGACTAATTCACTTCATACAAAATATAAGCCACTTCTAAGAAAAAAATAAAGGCTAAAAAATTTACTTTATCCTTTAAAGGAATATGGCACTGCAGTAAGCATTGATTGAAGCCTCTTTACTACTCTCATTTTTGGCTGGAAGATAATTAAATTGATCCATCTAGTTGTTAAACGAAAATAGGAAACCAAGTGTTCATGCTATTATATTTTCCACAGAGGCACTCCAAGGCCAAAGCTCACTTTACCATTTCCATTTCCCAGAAGTCAGGCAGCAGCACAGCATTTGTCAGCAATCACAAAGACAAGACAGTAAGTCACTAGTTGACTCTTACTATCCATCTGTTAGAGTCACTGTTGCCAGTGAGTTTTAGTTCTTAATAAAGTAGCTCTGATAGAGCATTTTTGTATGTTCTACGAACACCATATGCTATCAACAGGAAAACCTTCCTTATTTTGGAGACAATTAATAATGACCAAGAACGTATCCTGTGGCTATGATAATGGCATTCCACTATCACCCATGGACAAATATATTCTGTTCTGCTCTAATGATCTAGATAAAGTAGAAAATAATCCAGGCTATCAGAGTGACTGTACTTTTATCATCTGAGTATTTCCCTTTCTATGCTAAATCAAGAGCAAAACTGAACATAAAGTGAAATCAACCTGTATGAAATAATTATTTAAGCTAGGATCAGCAAAATGGCAACTTGTATTCTATTCAAATAGGTATGTATATTAAATATAAGACTAAAAAGCATATCTACTGAAGCTTCCCTCTGGGAAATCTTTACCACTGTACATATAGTAGGGAAACAGAAGAAAAGAGTGACACTATTAGTATTTTCCTTTCAGTAATCCAGAGTCCCTTCAATGTAAAGTTGGGTGGCTTAAACTTTGGCTGAAGGGTGTAATGCGAAATCTTCAACTTCTTGTCCTCAGCTTTGGCCAAGTGAACAAGTCAAAGAAAGCATAGTGCACTGTTTTATAAAATTCTATGCCACTTGTCTCAATTCCTCCATCAAGAAGAAGCCACCATAATTTAAGGTTACACAGAACAATTATGGTGACTCACACACATTAAGTGATAACATGAGTAATTTCTAAACTCAAAGCAAGCTGCTTAAATCCAGGGCTGTCCCCCAAATCCCTGCCTGATATGAGGTTGGGAATGGGAGGAAGAAGTCTGGAAACAAAGATGCTCACATTCATTGCCCCCTGAAAGAAGGTATAATGACAAGAGAGGTGGGAGTGAGTGCCTTCTATCTGGTATTTCCAATTTGTTCTCATGCTATCATATGGCCCTCACCATTCTCATTATTCCAGTCTTGGGACACAGAGTATTATGGGTACATGCGTGTGTGTGTGTTCTATTTTATTGCCTGACATGGCTATCATTGCTCTGTTACAGATAAGCTGAGTTTGACTCTGTTTCCTCATTCGAAAATGGGATAGTAATATCTACTTCACATGGGTTGCTATGAGGAATAGCTTGAAGTAAAACACTTTACGAACTATAAGGCATCACCTCAAATGTTATTTACAAGTATAACAATGCCTTGAAGCAGGCATTTATTTCATCATTGTTGACATTATATTTTTTCAATCCCCCAAAGCATATACTAAAAAGTTAGACCATTTTTGTATCCAAAGCTATTTTTGCTTTTTAAATTCTTATTTATTTTATATTTTTATTTTATTTTATTTAAGATTTTATTCATTATTTTTCAAAGAGAAAGGCAGGGAGGGAGGGAGAAAGAGAGAGAAACATCACTGTATGGTTGCCTTTCACTTGTCTCCAGCTACGGACCTGGCTGGAAACCTGGCTTGCAACCTGGTTATGTGCCCTGGCTGGGAATTGAACCTGTGACCTTTGAGTTCACAGGCCGATACCAATACACTGAACCCCTAGCCAGGGCCTAGTTTATATTTTTAGAAAGAAGGGAAGTGAGGAAGAAAATGAGGGAGAAATAGAGGGAGATAAACATCAATATGAAAGAAAAACATGAATGCGAGAAACATTGATTGGCTGTCTCCACATGTGCTCCAACCGGGGACCATACCCACAACCTAGGCATTTGCCCTGACTGGGAATCGAACCAGTGACTTTTTGCTTTGTGGAATGATGCCCAATCAACTGAGCCACAGCACTCAAGACTCCACAACTATTTTTGACTACTGAAAAACAACTGTATAGTGCTTATTATTGTTTATTTACATAAGTGCTATAATATATAATAGTTACTGAACAAAAAGCAGCCTTTTAAATACTACCCAAAGTATTAGTTTACAATATGATTCTCTCTGCAGAAGTTAAGATAGGTGAAATGTCACACAAAGAATGCTAGACAAGTAGAGGAGAGCTTACAACCTAGATGGGAAATCATGTAAGTACACAAATAATTATTATATAAAGTGACATATAATAGGTGTTGTGATAGATTTCTAAACCTCTGTTCATATAGAAGTTCAAAGAAGACCATCTCACATATAGTTGGGAAGGTTTAGACAGGCTTTATGGACTCTGGAACATTTGGGGGACGCTTAAGGGGATAGATATGACATCATAAACTAATAGGATGAAGTGGAAAAGGAAGAAATGAACCTGAGATTAGTTATGAATGCATCTATGTGCACACACATAAATTCCTTAGTTTATTGCCCATAAACTTATTCTGCAAAGTCTGTTATATCAAAACTGTTATATCACTTATAAAAGTAAACTGCTAAGAAAATCCATTCTCTCATCACTGGATTATATTGTATTTCATGGTTAACTCAAAAAGTGAAGGTAAGAAATCAGACTTCCAATATTAGGAAAAGGATAGTCTACTCAAAAAAATTTTTCAGTTTACATTTATAATATTAACAAGGTTCTGTAGTTATAAAATATTAACATCAACTTCTTTAGGTTGATCAGAAGTGTAGAAGCCAGAAGAAAATACATATTACCTAGGAATTCTTAGATACTTGGGGAGGGCCCTGGACTGGAGTACAGACTTAGTTGGATATTAAAAGGAGAGGAATTTTCCTGCAAGTTGAAGAACATGTGGAATTTCAGGTCACAATAAAATAAACCTACATTCATAATCTTTACCTGACATTTCATCTCAGTAGACCTCCCTGGTTTCCCCGAATCTGTTAGCTGCTGCCTGATTGGATTCCATGTCTACCAAGATTGAGAAACTGAATTTTTATTTCATTTATTTATTTTTAACTATTTTTTATTTTTAAAAGATTTTATTTATTATTTTCAGAGAGAGGGGAAGGGAGAGAGGCAGAGAGGGAGAGAGACATCAATGTGTATGGTTGCCTTTCACCTGCCTCCAGCTACAGACCTGGTTGGATACCTGGCTGGAGACCTGGTCCTGTGCCCTGGCTGGGAATCAAACCAGCAACCTTTGGGTTTGCAGGCCAGTGCCTTGTCCACTGTGCCACCAGCTAGGGCCTAAGAAATTGAATTTTTAAAGGAATGATTTAAAAAATGTTTTCAGTTGTTTCTTCATCCTCTTCTGCCTTGGAACCTACTATCTGCATTAAAGTTTTATTAATGGAAAATGTCCTTTTTGCTACACAGTGTAAATATTGCTCTTATTTTCTAGTTTTAACTACCAAACACCTATCAATGTAGTTGGAAAAACATAGGTTTTTCAGAATCAGACAGGTGTAGGTTTTCCTGGAATACAGACCATACCCAAGAGAGTAATGGGAGATGAGGCCAATGCACAAAGGACTTGGGGAATAAATCTAGATGCAAAGAGGCTTTGGAGTATAATAGTTATTATTATGGGTAACATTTATTGAGTGCTTGCTGGGGCTTCATGTGGGTTCTCTCATTTAATCTTCACAACTTTTTTATGACATGAGTACACTTATTAAGCCCATTTACATTACAGGAAACTGAGGCAGAGAAAAGTACACTTAATCATTTTTGCTTATATGACTAGATCTCTTAGGCAATAGTAACTATGTTGTCTGGGAGAAGAATAAGAAAGGCAGATGCCAATTCAGTGCCCAAAGCAACCGCACAAAACAAGACCTTGAGATATACCAATTCAATGCAATCCCTATCAAAATTCCGGTTGGCTTTTTAGCAGAAATTGACAAAATGACCCTAACATTCATATAGAAATTCAAGGGACCAAAACAATCTTCAAAAAGAACAACAAAGTTGGAGGACCCACACCTCCATTTTCAAAACCTAATCCAAAGCTACAGTAAATCAAGACTGTGTACTACTGACACACAGATACACAGGGCACACATGATACATTGGCAATAACTTTGCCTCTCTTATTTCACATGCTTCTTATTAATTTTGAAATGCTATGTTTCTAAGGTTATGATTTAACATCATTGTTTCAGATATAAAGTATTAAATTCTGAGAGCAACTGTCACGTCGAAGGAATACAATGTTAGAATAACCATAATTTCTAGACTGCATGTGGGGAGAACTATGAAAATTGTGGACTTCAATAACATCCCTTTATGTACAGTTTACAACATCAAGAAGGTGTATGATGCTGATCCTGATGTCGCCAAACCAACAAGGAAAACGCCTAAGGTACACAAGGATTGCACAAGTCCAGACATTGTACACAGAATCCAGGAGATCATCAATGAAGGTACAAGATGTTTACCTTAACATTTTGAGAGAAGTAGTTGTATGTAGTGGATGAAGCAAGTTGCAAATGGACATCATTTTATCTCCGAACAAGATGGTACACCAGCACATAATGCCAAAAAGGTGCAAGAACTTCTCAGTGTCAATGTTTCTGAATTCTTGTCAAAGGAAATCTGTCCACCTAGTTCACCAGATGCAAATCCTTTAGACTATTATGTATGCAGCACTTGTGAGAGAGAAGTTAATAACCTCATTCCAATAAAGAGGTTATTAAAGCTAAGATTGAAAACATGATGATGTCTATGGATAAAGAAAAGTGAATTAAAACATGCTCCAGATTCCCAAGTTGAATCAAGTCTATTATTGCAGCAAATGGAGACTTTCTTGAACAATTAAAAAAATGACTATGTTTATGTATTTACATACAAGAATAAATTTATTTCAAAATATAACGCTTTTGTGGTATGTTGTTTATTTTCCTAAAATTTTGCCAATTGATTGTACACACCCTGTATATAGAAAGATCCAAGATGGAGGCATAGATAGACACACTGTGTTTCCTCCCACAACCAAAAACAATACATCTACCTCCAAACTAGAGACATCCAGAAATTTCTGAATGTAGAACTCACGGAAATCCAAAAACAAAAGATAGAAGAAAGAAAGACTCATCCAGACTGGTGGGAGGGGTGGGGCCAGGACACGGAGGAAGCAGTTAGGTGAGCATATTGCCCGCACACTTGGCGGGGCAGCTGCATGAGTTGGCAGCACAGGCAGGAGGGTGGGAGACTGCTGGCAAAAAGAAAAATCACAGTAGGGACACCTATTGAATGCGCCCGGCACCAGACCAGATAGCATAGCTCACGGTTTTAGCACCACGGGAGAAAAATAAAAAGGCACATTGCTTTTTCTGACTGCGAAAACCAGTGGGGGTTGGGGCAGAAGAACTATCAGGAAGAGTCCATTAAGAGGCCCCCATGGTCCTGGAACGTCCACAGACCCAACCACTCTGGGAATCACAAAACTAGAGAGGAGCTGGCCCCATACAGGAAGCAGGAGGAGTGCCTGAAAAAGGGGTGAATGCTGAGCAAGCAGCATAGATCCCTCTCAGAACCCTCCCCAACATACAATGTCACTACCTGGTAAAATGGTTGCCAGGCATAGATGAGTACCCAGTCCTCCTCCCCTTACAAATAACAGGTGCAACACCTCTACCTAAAATACAGAGGCAAACACAGGAGCCTAGATACAGAGACAGAAAAATATGATAAAAAAGGGCACAAATCAAGGTCCCAGTGGCCAAACTAGCTATTAGAGAAGTAGCCAGCCTGACAGATGAACAAGTTAAAACACTGATAATAGAGATGCTCACAGACTTGACAGATATGCTTGAGTATGGTAAACATGTAAGGGGAAATAGTGAAGGTCAGGCCAAGTGAAACGAAGGAAAATACCCACAAAACCTATGGTGAAGGGAAGAAAAATGGGGTTCAAATCAATGGAGAAATAAACAGTCAACCAGCACAGAAAGTGGAACAAGAATAAAAAAAGGAGAAGAGGATTAGAAACTTCTGGGATGACTTTAAACATGCCAACATCTGAATCACAGCAATGCCAGAGGCAGAAGAGGAAGGGCAAGAAATTGAAAACTTGTGTGAAAAAATAATAAAGGAAAACTCCCAAAATTTGGCAAAGGAAATAGACATACAAGTCCAGGAAGCACAGAGAGTCCCAAACAAGCTAGATCCAAATTGAACCACACCAAGGCACATCATAATTCAATGCCAAAGGTTAAAGATAAAGAGAGAATCTTAAAAGCAGCAAGAGAAAAGAACAAAGTTATCTACTTTTTGAAATGAGTTTCAAAAAGACTGTCGGTTGATGTCTCAAAAGAAACTTTACAGCCAAGAAGAGCCTGGCAAGAAATATTCAAAATGATAAAATGACCTTCAACCAAGATTGCTCTATCCAGCAAAGCTATCATTCAGAATGAAAGGGTAGATGAAGTGCTTCCCAGACAAGGTAAAGCTAAAGGAGTTCATCATCACTAAGCCCTTATTATATGAAATGTTAAAGGGACTTATTTAAGAAAAAGAAGATCAAAACTATGAACATTAAAATGACAACAGACTCAACTCTCAACAACAGAACCTGAAAAAATGAAAAAGAAGAAGGAAAACAAAAACAAACCAAGCAAACAGAATAGGACCAGAATCATAGGTATGGGGATCATTGGGAGGGTTATCAGCCGGAAGGGAAAAGGGGGCAAAATGGGGAAATGGTGCAGGAATTAGGTAACATAGTTGGTGGGTACAAGATAGATGGGGGAAGATAAGAATAATAGAGGAAAGGGCGAAATCAGAGAACTTATTTGTACAACCCATGGGCATGAACTAAAAGGGGTTGGGACTGGGGGAAGGTATAGGGAGATTGGGTGGAAGGGAGCAAAGAGAAAATTTGGGACAACTGTAACAGCAATATCAATAAAATATACAAAAAAAAAAAAAACAAAAAAACAAACCCACAGATATATAAGGTCAGCAGAATACAATTGAGGGTCCAAGAAAAACAACTTTATCTTTATGGTCAATTTTTTTTTTTAATTTTATTGTTGTTGTATTACATCCATCCCCTTTTTGCTCCCCTCTGTCCCCCTTTATGGTCAATTTTGATAAGGGCACCTAGATAATCCAATTAAGAAAGAAGAATCTTTTCAGCAAATGGTGCTAAAACAACTTGATATTAACATTCAAAGGATGAAGTTGGACCTCTACCTTATACTATACATAATAATTAACTCAAAATGGATCATAGATCTAAATGTAAGAGCTGAAAATATAAAACTTTTAAAGGAAAACATAGGTGTAAATCTTTGTGATTTGGATTAGGCAATGGTTTCTTAGTCATAACGTGTGATGACAATTAAAAACAGATAAACTAGACATCATCAAAATTAAAAACTTTGATGTATCTTTCAAAGGACACCATCAAGAAAATGAAAAGATGCCCTAGCTTGTGTCATTCAGTTGGTTGGAGCATCATCCTGTAAGCCAAAAGTCTGTGGGTTCGATTCCTGGCTGGGGCACATACCTATGTTGCAGGTTCAGTCCCTCGTCAGGGCATGTGCAGGAGGCACCTAATTGATATTTCTCTCTCAAGTGGATGTTTACCTCCCCACTCCTTCCCTTTTCTCTGGAATCAGTGGGCACTTCCGCAAGTAACGATTTTAAAAAATGAAAAGACAATCCAAAAAATGGGAGAAAATATTTGTAAGTCATACATGTGGTAAATGTCTTGTGTCTAGAATATGTAAAGAACTCTTACAACTGAACAACAACAACAAAAAAAAAGTCAAATAATCCAATCAAAAATTGGGCAGCCCTGGCTGGTGGCACAGTGGATAAGGAGCCGGCCTGTGATCCAAAGGCACATAAACAGGTTGCAAGCCAGGTCTCCAACCAGGTCTGTAGCTGGAGGCAGGTGAAAGGCCACCATACATTGAGCCTCCCTCTCTGCCTCTCTCCTTCCCCCCTTTTCTAAAAATAATAAATAAAATCTTTAAAAAAAAAAAAAAGGACAAAGGATTTGAGCAGATATTTCTACTGAGAAGACATAGAAATAGTCAATAATTAAGGAACTAGCATGGAAGAACCATGGACATGGACAACAAGTGGTTTTGACTATGGTGGTGAGTGGGTGGGTGGGGAACAAGAGAGAGGGGAGGGGAAATGGGATGGATGTAATACAACAACAATATAATTAAATAATAAAAAATAGTCAATAAGCTCATGAAAAAGTGCTCGATATCATTAGCTATAAGGGAAGTGCCAATCAAAATCACAATGAGATACTACATCATATCCACTAGGATGGCTAAAATAAAAAAGACAACAAAATAGGTGTTGGAGAAACTGCAACACTTACACATTCCTGGTGGAAACAATATTGCAGCCACTTTGAAAAATAGCTTGGCAGTTCCTTAAAATGTTAAACTTATAAATCCGGTCCTACGTACATATATATAACCAAGAGAAATGAAAATATACATTCACTCAAAGGCTTGTACATGAATGGTTGTAGCAGCATTAAGCATTTCTTACAACCAAAACCAGGAAATAATCCAAATATCTATCAGCTAAAGCATGGATAAGGAAAATATGGTATATCCATACAAAATAATAGCATTTGTAAATAAAAATTGTAAAACCATGGGTGAACCTTGAAAATATGAAATTGAAATATGAAGACTCTAGAATTGGCAAATCTATAATGATAAAGTAAATGCATGAGCATTGAGGGCTGTGGGAAGAAATGAAGGTAACTGCTAATGGGCATGGGTTTCCTTTCTCGAGTGATGAAATGTTCTACAATTGATGGTGGTGACACTGCACTATTCTATGGAGAGTACATATTGACTGAGTAAATTTATGGTGTATAAATTATATCATAATAAAACTGTTTTTAAAATAACAGGCCCTTGAACCATGTGGGGAGGTAAAAGGCTGACGGGTACCACACACACAAAAGGCCAAGAATTGGAGTGCTTCTGCTCTTTTGTTGGGTTTTCCTGGCTGCCCAAGAACTAAAGTGGGGAGAGAAATGGAAGTTATTGTCAAAGAGGTGAGCTAACTTTAAAAACTGGACAACCTTTAAAATGACCTTTTAAAGTGTTGATGACAAGGTCTCAGTTATCATGCCCTGGTTAGAGCACAGAGGGAAGTACAAGAAAGGTTACAGGAAGCACGTGTTGTTCCTCAGGAACTAACTTGACCTTGGTCTTCCTGAAAGCCTACCATCTAACGTGTCCATGGAACATGGTGCCCTAAAGACAGTTAATTCAGCCTGCAGGTGACTGGTCATTGCAGAAGAACAAAACCTTCTAATTCTCTGCCTCTAGTGGCCTGAGTACCTGCTGGTGTAAGTGAGGGTGTACTTCCTGGATGCTGAGAACTCCTGGAAACTTGTCCAGAATGAACACTCATTTCCCCACTGGGCCGAGCAATAATCCATTAGTGCTAATTTTAAAACTTTATAATAAGTTTTTGGGTTAAAAGAAGGCTTGTCAGCATATAACTAGTAAAGCACAGCTACAAAACAGTGATGAGACATCCCAACACAGACAATTATTTAGAATAAACAGGCATTAGAAATCTGAGGCTACCTAACCTAAGGTGGGTATTATACCACTCCATTTGGAAAATGCAAGTGAAGTAAAAACACTGTGTGGTTGCTGCTGCCTTTCTACAAAACAAAAACAAAAACAAAAACAAAAACACCCCAATATCTAGAGGGTTTTTTTCTTTCATAGAATTCCTGCCTTTCTTTACTTCTTCAAATCAGTATATCTGATTTTTTAAAAGTATGTCCTGCAAAATATTAGCATTCGTAATGTAGTAGAATGAATTGAAAGATAATAGTAACAAATGATAGGTTCCCGATATTTAGAATCTTTTGAAATACATTAAGAGGAAACTATATAAAAGCCAATTTGTTTCATTCCTAACTTACTTGTGTTTGTTCAAGAGCAGTAGAGGCTTTCTAGAAATGTATCCTAAGTAAATAAACAACAAAAAAATTAAAAAGCTATATGCATAAAGTAATACATTATGTATTTTTAACAGTATACATTTTGAAACAGCCTAAGTGTTCTAGCATAAGGATATTGTAATTAGTATATGACACATGCACCCTATGGCATATCATAGAACTGCCAACAATTACGTAGCATATAGAAAAATGATTTGGAGGCTGTTTTATAATTACAGTGATAAACTGTAATAATTACAACTATGCATCAACATGTAAGTATATAAACAAGATGGAAAATGTATTATGAATGGGTATTTTAGTTTGATATATATTTCTTTATTGATTGATTTTAAAGAGAAGGGGGGAGAGAGAGAAAGAGAGTGAGAGAATGGATTTGTTGTTCCTCTTACTTATGCATTCATCAGTTGGTTCTTGTACGTACACTTGCTGGGGACCAAACCTACACCCTTGGCATGCTGGGATGACACCCTCACCAACTGAACTACCCTGCCAGAGCTGTTACCTGATATTTTATAAGAGGAACAAAAAAGCAATGGGGAAAATACAATTTGTTAATTACATACTTATGATTTCTATTTTATAGATCTAAATTTGTTGAGATAAAAGGGGCTCATAATAAATGCTGAAGTGAAGAAAGGTATATGATAGGTATGGTATGATAAAATCATGTTTTGAGAAGATTTGCTGGTCAGGAGGTAATTTGTAGAGTAAAATTGTTTTTATAATTTATATACCATAAAATACACTTATCAATAATTTTTAGTAACTTTATCGAGTTTTGCAACCATCACCAGAGTTCAGTTTTAGAACATCTCCATCATCCCAAAAAGTTCCCTCAAGCCTGTTTTCAGTCATTCCCCACTCTCTTCCCCATGGATCTGCTTTCTATCACTGTAGACAAAACTGTATTTTTGACATAAACAAAAAATAAAAATAAATAACATGTTTATGTGTCCATACAGAGGCAAAGAAAATAGCAACAAAAATTTAAACTGGAAAGCAGATGGATAAGCAGATGACCACACAGAATTGAGAAAACTGAATCTCAAATCAAATGTAGACACAACCAGCTTACACAGTAAACCATCTACCTCCCTAAAGGCACTTGCAGGTTGGGTTCTAGGTTTGAGAATAAAGGTAAGGCCAACAGCAGGAGGATTACCTGAAACTATCTTTTAAGAATCAGATGGCCCTTGGCTGGTGGCACAGTGGATAAGGCACTGGCCTGCAAACCCAAAGGTCACTGGTTCGATTCCCAGCCGGGGCACATAACCAAGTTGCAAGTCAGTTCTTCTGCCAGGTCCATGGCTAGAGGCAGGTGAAAGTCAACCATACACTGCCTATTTCCCTTCCCCTCTCTCTAAAAATAATAAATAAAATATTTAAAAAAAAAAAGAATTAGATAAACACTCAGATCCCTTCCCCAGATCCAAGCAGGCAATATACCTTCCCCATCCTGCAGAAAGCTGGACAAGTACAGTGGAGAGTGGGGGTACCATTATGCAAGGGGATAAGGTGAATAATTTATATACTGAATGCTGAGTCCACCCACCTCCAGACCTCTTCTCCATAAGGCAGGAGTCAGGGGACTTTTCTCCGGAGAATCTAACCAGCCCAAGAGAAAAGACTTAACATAACAACAGTGAGCATTTCTTAGCGAAATGGCCCTCACATGGCAAGCCTCACCATGGGATCAAAACTTATCAACTTGATGGGATACTGCTCTTCAATAAGAGGCAGAAAACCAGAATCATCAGACAACTGAGGGACATCTTAGACATTGAAGATAGAGACCAAAACTAACAAAACAGAGCAACCTGGAGAAAACAGAGACCATGCACAGAGAAAAGGTTGTTTAAACATTTATTTCATTAACATATTCAGAGATAGAGAATACACGTAAAAACAGTAACAGATAGATAAGTTGAATACTTATGTTCACACACACAAACACACACCTACCTGCACACATTTATACCAGCTTTGTTCATAATTGCCAAAATTAGAATTGACCAAGATGTTCTTCAAAAGGTGAATGGATAAACTGTGGTACACCCGTACAGTTGAGTATTATTCAATGATAAAAAGAAACAAGCTATCAAGCTACAAAAAGAAATGAAGAAAATAATGTATATTGCTAAGTGAAAGAAGCCAGTTTGAAAAGGGTGAATACTACATTGTTCCAATTATATAACATTTGTGAAAAAGCAAAACTACAGAGACAGTAAAAAGATCAGTGGGACCACTGGCTTGTGAGGAGAGAGGGAAAGATGAAGAGGTAGAACACAGGAGATTTTTAGGGCAGCGAAAATATTCTGTGTAATACAGTAATACATGATGTCAACCATCTGTTAAAACTCAGAACTGTATGAGACAGAGTGAATCCTAATGCAAACTAAGAACTTTAGTTAATAAAGTATCAGTAGTCATTCATCAAGTGTAACAAATATGCATTAATGCAAGATATTAATAATAGAAGAAACCATGCAGAAGAGTGTACCAGAAAGGTTATCTGGGAGCACTCTACTTTCTGTTTTATTTTTCTATAAACCTACAACTACTTTATTTACAACAACTTTAAAAAATAAAGTCTCTTAACTGAAACAAAATAAAAAATGATCAATGAAGTACTCTATTTAAAAACGTGCTAAACTAGCAATAAAATTGGCACACTTACATTCCAGAGAGAACTACAAGTTGGAAGAATCCTTTGGGAAATTATTATGCTAATGTGTATCTAAAAGTGTAACTTTCATCTGAGCAATTTTAGTTTTTAAATATACAATAAGAAAAAACTATAGAGTGGAGAGGGACCCATAAACACCAAGTAAAAAAATGGATCTCATCCAAATTATCCAGTAGGTAAATGGTTAAATAAATTATATCATTATATGGTATTAGGCTGCTACAAAAATTATAATCATAATTATTTAGTAATATTACAAATGTTGAAGAAATACTAATTTTAAAAGCAGAATACAAAATTACATATATAATTATAGTTATGAAAAAATAATTTCTGTAAAAAGCTGCAACTTTGGTGGCATTATAGATTTTCTTTTACTCAATTTTCAAACTTTCTAAAATGTTTTATTTTATTTAAACAAAGAAGAAGTTTGAAGTGATGAGCCAAACTACATTGTTAGTATTACTTTAATATAAATACTGAATTTTGTAATGTCTTAATGATATTTTTTACTCTATGGAAGACTTTAACCTTAAATACTTATTTTTACAATAAAATATTTGTCAAAAAAATTAGGATAACATGGAGTTAGTTGTAGATAACAATACTCTATAGGGCATGTGTTTGGTTGTATTACTCTTAATGTGACTATTAGGATATTCCAGTGTTCATTAACTTCAAATTTCCATAAGTCTTGAGCTGACTTTTCTTTACTAAAACATTATTATTGGCAATAAGACAATTTGAGTTTTAAGTCTATAATTCATCAATTTCTGATCTGAGTATGGTATATGAGTTCTGATCTCAACTTTATTAATTCAAAACTAGTATGCTCTGAAGATAATTTTTTAGAATACATATTTTTATAGTTGGCATTATGAATTGCTTGAGAATTAGTATTTTAACTTAAACAATCTACAAACACTTGATGCCAGAACATTTTACACCCAGTGTTTTTAGTGCCACTGAGTGCTAAGAATTCAGCGAAACTATGCTAAGTACTAAATACAGAATTTTCAATGTTTACTACTAGACTTCATGTTTTGAGGAGAATGTAGTGGTAGCCTCAGTATCTATAATCTATAAGCCTAAATGACTTTAATACTTAAATAAAAAGTTAACTGTTATAGCTATTTTATCAGTTTCAACAGACCTCAGGAACTTCTGTTATATTTTACCAGTAGGTCCTACAGTAAGGAGAACGTTTTTATTTTTCAATTAAAGGAGTTGGGGGATGGGGAGAAGCCATACTGTGAAGGGAAAAAAAGATGTCCAGGGATATTTGCCAAAGAGTGGAGTATAGGATCCAATTACCAGAAAGTGAGCTTCCTTTCTTCCTTCCTTCTCCCCTCTCTTCCTCCCTCTTTCTCTCCCTCCCTCCCTCCTTCCATCCCCTACTCTCTGTCTTTGTATTTTCTTTCTCCTCTTCTTTGTCCCTTCCTTCCTTTTTTTTTCTCAGAATAGAGATGAAATAGTCTATAAGTTATAGGACTAAAAATAGTTTACAGGAAAAACGTTCAAGTAAAGCAGAATAAAAGTGTCACAAATGGATTCCTCACTGAGGAATCAGAAGAGGTTGGAATTCAGTATATAACACATGAAGGCCTCCTTTTTCTCAGTGAACTAGAAGGCAGGTTCATTTTCAGAGAGCTGGAAAGGAAACAGGGATGCTGAAGTAAGCGAAGGAAGTTTTGGTGGGATAGCCATTAGACATGATTGGGGAGGAGCAAGTTTGGGATCACACAGGGCTTCAGGACAGAGTTCCTAACAGAGTTGAGAGACCTTATATGTAGTTGTATTGCAATTGCCCTAGTTATATAAATTTCTCCAGCAAAAGTCATCAACCTGGTTGCAAGAGCAGAGAAAAGTAGATGGTTGGTGAGCCACACATTGATAAAGGCCAAAGAATGTCTCTTGAAAACATGGAGGACTCTGCAGTTTGTTTACCATGGAAGAGATGGAGCTACAGATGAAGGTACAAGCCAATAGGTCACTAGGAAACTGATCCACAGAAATGAGTACATAAAAGAGGACAGATGGCTATAGGCGTTCACATGTACTAACTTGACCTAAGAGTTCAAAATAAAACAGGATGGAGACAAGGGAGGGGCCTCAAGAGGTCATCTGATCCATTCTTCAACCATTCAAAGCCTTCTAAAGGCAAGAGACTCTATATTGTCTTGTAGGGCTACCAAAAGTGCATATTCCTCATATGAGAAGTCAGGTAGCTTTTCTGCAAAGGGCCAGATAGTAAACACTGAAGGTTTTGAGGTTACATTATTCAACAATGTGTTGTGGCTCAAAAGTGCCCATAAACAGTATGCAAACAAATGAGAATGTCTGTACTCCAATAAAACTATATTTTCCAAACCAGATGGTGAACTGGATTTACTATAAGACCAGTTTGTTGACCTCTACTCTAGATAATTTCCTTTTAGAAGAATTTGTTCTTTTTTATTGATTTAAGAAAGTTTTATATACAAGTAATATGAACTGTCTATTAAATACATGGTCAATATTTTTTCTTCTCTATATTTGGATATTTGGGGGAAATATACAAGTTTAAATAAATATGTTCATGTAGTCAAATCCATCAACCTTTTCCCTTGATTTTGGCTTTATAATCATGGTTAGAATGATCTTTCCTACACCAGTGTTATATAAATATTTATCTTTCTCCCCCTAGAACTTTTAGAGACAATATGTGTGTGTGACAGGACATCCTCTGGAATCAGAGTGACTAGGTTTATAGGGCCTGCGGCACTACACATTATCTCTCAAAGTATCCACTGCCCTAAAATGGGAGGAAAATAGCTCTTAATTTATATGACTGCTCCAATAATTGAACGTGGCCACTATAATAAAATATGGACACTATAATGAAAAACTGCTTAAATCAGGGCTTGACACATAGTATAAGCTATATAAATGTCAACTATTATTATTTGGAATCTTTAAGCCTTCTGAAAATTATTCTGATTTAAAAAGTGAAATTGATGAGTTCTAGTCAAGCTGACAAAGTAGGTAAAAGCTGCACTTGCCTCCTCCCATGACCACATCAAAATTACAACTAAGTTATAAAACTATCAACCTGAAGAACCATTTAAAGACTAGCTGAACAGAGATCCTGTAAGTAAGAATATAAAGAAGCAGCCATGTTGAGGTTGGTGGAGGTGGAGGAGATGTAAAAACATGCTGACCCCCACCCATGTGTGGCTGTTGAGAAATGGGAGGGAAACACCAATTCATAAGAACCTATGTACCCCTATGTTCATAGCAGCACTATTTACAATAGCCAAGTGCTGGAAAGAGCCTAAGTGCCCATCAGAGGATAATTGGATCAAGAAACTTTGGTACATTTACACAATGGGATATTACATAGCTGAAAGAAAGAAGGAACTCCTACCCTTTACAATAACATGGATGGAACTAGAGAGTATTATGCTTAGTAAAATAAGCCAGTCAGTGAAAGACAAATACCGTATGATCACACCCATTACAGGACAATAATGAAAATTGGGTGGGAAATCTTAGCTGTAGAGGTCCCCCCAAGGGAGCAAGAGGTCCCAGCCCCATGCCAGGCTACACAATCAAGAGCAACAGTGCCAGGAAGAGGATACCCATAGTAGCTGGCTGTGAAAATCAGTAATTTCGTCCTTCCGGGTAAGGCAGAAGGCTGCTGGAAAGCCAGGTGTCCTTTTAAAGGCCTGTGCAGACTTTCAGGTACTTACCCTGGGCTTCACTGCAGTGACATCAGTTTAGGAGCATCAGAGACACACAGGGAGAAACTGAGTCATTTGGCTGCAGGGTGAGTGGAGGAAAGACAGCTGCCATTGTCTCTGTGTTGAGTCCTCCTTTCACATAGCCAGTAGGCAGATTTCATCTTTTCTATGTGAGCCCTCCCCAGATGGCGCCAAACCAGAGTCTGCATTAACCTGGTGAACACCATTTTCTCCACGCAGGTGATTCCCAAACTCTGCCTGATCCAATTCATAAACCTCCTGAGGCTCTTTCAGTGGCTGAGACTTACAGATAGCTGGCAGGCAGCCGTAGGCCTTGGAATGCCCTTTTGCCAACTGGTCCCAGGCCCAGCACTGGTTGCAGTCAGTGTTGGTTCACAACCTGACCTTTCCCACATGCCTACACACCAAGCATAGGCAGCAGCCAACCATGGATCACTTTGTGGCTCCTACCAGGTAAGTTACAAGTAGTAACTGACTTTGGCAACAGAGCCCAGAACACCGCCCCCCCCCCCCCCCCCCCCCCCCCCCCCCCCCCCCCCCCCCCCCCCCCCCCCCCGCAAGAGTACCCACCAACAACATACCTGATGGCTAGCTTCAGACCATAACAAAGTACCATCTGATTAGCTCTATAAGCAGCACAGCCAAAGGATGGTCTTAGCAGACACCAAAGCCCACTGGATTGAATCCCACTGTGTGGGGCCAGCCTTCTCACAGCAACTCATACTCTGTGATTGTGGCCAATACTCACAGTCAGTCACGTTGAAGATCAGCCCCACCCACTGACCTGCCAACAGCAATCAAGGTTCTACTTCAATAGTAGGGCACACACAATCCACACAAGGGACATACCCAGAGCACTAGCACAGGTGATCAGGGAGACTGCACCACTGGGCCCCACAAGATACCTACTATATAAGGCCACTCTACCAGAAATGAAAGACTAGCAGGTCTATGTAATAAACAGAAACAGACACACAGAGGCAGCCAAAATGAGAAAGCAGGGAAACCTGACCCAGATGAAAGAATAAGAGTAAACTCCAGTGAAAGAACTAAACAGGAAAAAATGAAACAATTGTAATACAACAATAATAAGTAAAATTAACTTGAAAAAAAAAAAGAACTAAACAAAATGGAGATAAGCAACCTATCAGACACAGAGTTCAAAATACTGGTTATAAATCCTTATAAATTCTTAAAAACTTAGTGAGAACTTCAACAAAGAGATAATAAAAATAAAAAGACATAGAACTCACAAAAATAAACCAGTCATAAATGAAGAACACAATAACTGAAAAGAAGAATACACTAGAAGGAATCAATAACAGACCAGATGAAGCAGAGGATCAAATCAACTATCTGGAAGACAAGTTAACAGAAAACACCTAATTGAAATGGCAAAAGGAGAAAAGAATCCAAGAAAATGAGGATACTTTAAGGGACCTCTGGGACAACAATAAGCATAACAATGTTAACATCATAGGGGTACCAGAGGAGAAAAAAGAGCAATGAATTGAAAACCTATTTGAAGAAATAATGACTGAAAACTTCCCTAATTGGTAAAGGGAAAAGACACACAAGTCCAGAAAGATGAAACTAAACAGGCCCACACCAAGACACATCATAATTAAAATGCAAAAGGTTAAAGACAAAGAGAGATAAAGTAGCAAGAGAAGCAGTTATCTATAAGGGAGTTCCCATAAGACTGTCAGTTGATTTCTTAACAGAAACTCTGCAAGCCAGAAGGGATTGGCAAGAAATATTCAAAGTGATGAAACACGAGGACCTATAACCAAGATTACTCTTCCCAGCAAAGCTATCATTTATTTTTTTATAGTTTATGAAACAAGATTTTATTTTTAAAAGGCCAATGAATAATTGTGATGTATTACTGTGTTAAGCATTGATGTATTCAACTTGCTCATATTTTGTTTAGGATTCTTTTCATCTATATTCATTACAGATACTGGTCTGTAGTTTTCTTTTCTTTTTTTGTATTATCCTTGCCAGGTTTTGGTATGAGGGTTATTTTGGCCTCAAAAGATGTGTTAGGAAGTATTGCCTCGTCTTCAATTTTCTGAAAGAGTTGAGAAAGATAGGTATCAAATCTTCTTTGAATGTTTGGTAGAATTCACTAGTACAGCCTTCTGGTCCTGGGCTTTTATTTGGGGGGATGTATTTGATGTTGTTTCAACTTCCTCACTGTTGATCGATCTATTTAGATTTCCCAGTTATTCATGATTCAGTTTAGGAAGATTATATATTTTTCTAGGAACTTACTCATTTTTCTAGGTTATTGATTTTGGAGGCATACAGTCTTTTACAGTATTCTAATATGTTCCTTTGTATATCTGTGATGTCTTTGGTAATTTTTTTTGTTGTTGCTGATTTTATTTATTTGAGTCTTTTCTCTTTGTTCCTTAGTGAGTCTAGCCAGAGGTTTGTCAATTTTATTTGTTTGGTTGGTGTTTTAAAAATATTTTATTTATTATTTCCAGAGGGGGGCGGAGAGGCAGAGAGGGAGAGATGCATCAATGTATAGTTGCCTTTCACCTGCCTCCAGCTACAGACTGGGCTGGAGATCTGGCTTGCAACCTGGTTATGTGCCCTGCTGGGAATCGAACCAGCAAGTTTTGGATTCTCGGGTTGGCACCTATCCAATGAGCCACCAGCCAGGGCTTTTTTTATTTTAATTTTTTTTAGGTTTGTCAATTTTATTAGCATATTGTTGACCAGCAATTTTATAGCAAAAGCTAATGCAAGTGTAAGCATAAGTTAACTCATCATTGGTCAACAACGTTGAGGCTTGAAAACATGAGATTTTTCATGACCAGTCAATAATGTATTAATCTGTTCAAAGAACCAACTCTTTGTTGTATTAATTTTTTGTATAGTCTTTTTGTTCTCTCTTTTGGTCAACGCTGCTGTAATTTTTATTATTTCCTTTCTTCTACTGACTTTGGGATTCTTTTATTCTTCTTTTTCTAATTCTTTAAGATGTAATGTTAATGTAACAAAGTTTTTTGATCCAATCATCCACTGATGGGCACTTAGGTTATTTCCAGCACTTCCCTATTGTAAATAGCACTGCTATGAACATAGGGGTTACATAGGTTCTTATGAATTGGTGTTTCAAGGTTCTTTGGGTATAGTCCTAGTAGTGGAATTGCTGGATCAAAAGGCAGTTCCATTTTTAGTTTTTTAAGGAAACTCCATACTGTCTTCCATAGTGGCTGCACCAGCCTGCATTCCCACCAGCAGTGCACCAGGGTTCCCTTTCCCCACATCCTCATCAACACTTGTTGTTGGAATACTACACAGTAAAAAGAAAGACAGAGCTCTTAACCTTTGCAACAACATGGATGAAACTGGAAAGTATTATGCTTAGTGAAATACGCCTGTCAGTGAAAGACAAATACCATATGCTCTCACCCATTACAGAACAATAATGAACAAAACAAACAAAACAGAACCAGATACATGAATACAATGAATAGACCTTCAGTGGGCAAGGGGGAGAGGGGAGCGGGGGAGGAGGAGGCAAAGAAGGGGAGCAATTTAGTCAAGGAACTAGTATGGAAGAACCATGGACATAAACAACAAGTGGGATTGACTTTGGGAGGGAGTAAGTGGATGGGGAAGGGGACAGAGGGGAGTAAAAATGGGGATGCCTGTAATATAACAACAATAAAATTAAATTTAAAAAAAGATATAATGTTAGGTTATATATGTTTTTCCTTATTTCTTGAGATAGGCCTGTCATGATATAAGCTTCCCTTTTAATAATGCTTTTGCTGCATCCCAGAAGCTTTGAGATGGCGTACTGTAATTCTCATTTGTTTCTAGATATAATTTTTAGTTTTTTATTTTCAGTCACTTTTAATTTTTGTTCTATTACAGCTGTCCCAATTTTTTTCCTTGTTGCTCTCCACTGCCCCGCCCAGCCCCAACTCCCACAATCTGCACCTTATTGTCCTTGTCCATGGATCATTTATTGTCTCTATGTATCTTTTGATCTCACCTTCTATTTCTTTTTTGACCCAGTCACTTTTTAGTAGTATGTTGTTTAATCTCCACATATATGTGGCATTTTTTAACTTTCTTTTTGCAGTTGAATTCTAATTTCAAATCACTGTGGTCAGAGAATATGTTGGTATGATTTGAATCTTCTTAAATTTGTTGAGGTTAGTTTTGTGTTCCAACATATAGTCTATTCTTAAGAATGTTTCATGTGCACTGGAGAAGAAAGTATAATCTGATGTTCTGTGATGGAAGGCTCTATAAATGTCAGTTATATCCATTTGGTCTAATGTGTCATTTAAAGCTGACATTTACTGATGTTCTGTTTGTATAATCTATTTAGAGCTGTCAATGGAGTATTTAAAGACACAAACTATGATTGTGTTTTGTTCTGTTTCTGCCTTTAGTTCTGTTAGTAGTTGCTTTACATATTTTGGTGCTCCCTGATGACTGTATGTATATTGAGAAGTGTTAGATCTTCTTGAAAGACCATCCTCATCATTGCAAAATGTCCATTTTTGTCTTTTGTTACCTTTGTTATCTTGTAATCCATTTTGTCAGATATAAGTATGGGATAGCCACCTTTTTGCTAATGTTATTTGCTTAAAAAATCATTTCCCCCCTTTTACTTTGAGTCTATCCTTGTCACGGCAGCTTACATATGCCTTCTGAAGGCAGCATATGGTTGGTGTTCTTTTTTAATTAAAAAAAATTTTATTCATTATTTTCAGAGAGAAGGGCAGGGAGAAAAGAAGAAAGGGAGAGAAGCATCAATGTATGGTTGCCTTTCACCTGCCTCCAGCTACAGACCTGGCTGGAGACCTGGCTTGCAACGTGGTTATGTGCCCTGACTAGAAAATCAAACCATCAACTTTTGGGTCTCAGGCCAGTGCCAATCCACTGAGCCACACCAGCCAGGGCTGGTGGGTTTTTTGTTTGTTTGTTTTTATTTTTTCAATACAGTCTGCCACTCTATGCCTTTTTATTGGTGAATTCAATCTATTTACATTTGGGGTAATTATTGATATATGAGGATTTCCTATAGCCATTTTATCTTGTTTTCTGGTAGCTCTGTGCCTCCACTGGTTCTTTTCCCTTGTGTTTCTGTCTGCTGTTTTTGTTTCATGGTACTGCATACTTTTTCCTCTCTTTTTTTAAGCAATGTGTCTCAGTTTTGGGGTTTTCTGTGTGGTTACCATTAGGTATATAACAAAGAAAATTTCATATATATAGCAGTCCTTTTTCTTCTGAATGCATCTAATCTTTATCCCCTTCTTCAAATTCATATTTTCCCCCTTTTTATGTTTTTGTTGTCACAAATTATCCATTTTTATATGTTGAGTTTGTTGGTGATCTTGTAGTTTTGTGACCTTTTGTTCTTAGTTTTAGATAGAAAATCCCCCTTGAGTATTTCCAATAGAGGTCTTCTGATAATAAATTCCATTAGCTTCAGTATGTCTAGAAAAGCCCTTAGGTCTCCTTCATATCTAATGGATAACTTTGCTGGATATATTATTCTTGGCTGGTAATTTCTCTCTTTCAGTGTTTGAGTATTTGGTTCCATTTTCTGCTACCTTATAGTTTCTGCTGAGAAGTCTATTAATAACTTAATGGGCTTTCCTTTATAAGTTACTTTATTCCTTTCCCTGGTTGCTTTGAGAAATCTTTTTTTCTTTTTGTCAATTTTTGACAGTTTTAATACAATGTGCCTTGGAGAAGGTGTTTTTGGACTGAGGTAAACTGTTTGCTTCCTGGATTCAAGAATCTAGCTCCTTCCATAGGTTTGGAGAGTTCTCATCAATTATTTTCTTGAAATGGCTCTCTGTTCCCTTTTCTGTCTCTTCTTCTGGTGTGTCTATTTATTTTTAGAGATAGGAGAAGGGAGGGAAAAAGAGAAGGGGAGAAACATCAATACACAAAAGATAGATTGAAGGCCCTGGCTGGTGGCACAGTGGATAAGGCGCTGGCCTGCAAACTCAAAGGTCGCTGATTCAATTCCCAGCCAGGGCACATAACCAGGTTGCAAGCCAGGTGTCCAGCCAGGTCCTTGGCTGGAGGCAGGTGAAAGGCAACCATATATTGATGTCTCTCCCCCTCTCTGCCTCTCTCCCTTACCCCCTCTCTACAAATAATAAATTAAAAAATTCAAATTTATTTAAAAAGAATGTGTGAGAGAGAGAGAGAGAGAGAGAGAGAGAGAGAGAGAGAGAGAGAGAGAGAGATTAACTGGTTGCTTCTCACATGCCCCAAACTGGGGACCTGGCCTGCAACCCAGGCATATCCTCTAAGAATAGAACTAGTGACTTTTTGATTTGCAGGCCAGTACTCAATCCACTAAGCCACACTAATCAGGGCATTTATTATTCCTATATCGTTCTTTTGGTAGAGTCAGTTTTCATAGAGTTCTTTCTTTCTTTTCTTTTTTAATGCTCAAGTCTCTCTTTTCCTCTCCCTGCACCGTTTCTAGATTTCTATCTTCAGTAGCACTAATTCTTTCCTCCATCTGGTCAGGTCTAATTTCTATACTCATTAGTTCATTCTTTATTTATCTTTTATTGAGTTCATCATCTCCAGAATTTTTATTTGTTTTTCTTTTTAGTTTCAATCTCATTAGTAAAGTACTCATTTTATTCATTGATTTGTTTTTAGTTCATTGAACAGCCTACCTATACTTTGTTGCATCTTAAGTTTTTTCAGATCTGCAATCTTGAATTCTCTGTCATTTAAATCACACATTTTCATATTTTTAAGTTATTTTTCCAGATATTTTTTATTTTCTTTCTTAGCTGCTTCATTACCTTGGTTATTCATAGTATTTGATGGATTCCTTCCAGGTCTAGGCATCTACGAGTGGGTGGCATGCCTCCAATAGATTGATAAGAAATCATCTTTTGTTATTTTCCAGTAGGTGGCGCTGAATCACAAGTTTTTTTGTTTGGGTTTTGTTTCCTTGTTTGCTTGCTTATTTGCTTTTTAGCTCTCTTGCACTCCTCTGGCTTTTTGGGTCTCTAAAGCATATGGAAAATGGCCCGTGCTCCCTGGGAAGGTGGGAGCCTTCCCCGTGATCTGGCCTACCCTATGGTCTGCTGCCCCTGTCCCAGGCAACAAACCCCACAGCGGAGTGTGATGGGGCACCAAATCTGTGAAATCCCAGTGGTGTCCTCTGGCAGTGCAGCCACAATGTGTGGGGGTGGGGTGAGCTAGGAGAACATGGCCATCTCCTTTGTTGCTTTGCCTTTCCAGCAATGGTAACCCCAGACCTCTGTGGAGTCCCCCTGGTACCCTCCAACCAATGGTGGGATTAGGCAGAGTGCACTCTTCGCTCAGGAAGTAAGTATTTCTGTAGTACCAGCTCTTGGGTTTGCAGATAATGGGCTCTGCAACACCACACGAAGCGAAGGGAGGCAAGCTCTGGGAGGTTCAGAGAAGGCAGCCAGGCCCATAGCTTTGTTTCTCTGTCTGAAAAGCCAAATGCCAGACAATTATCTCACCTTTGTGCTTTGTCCCTTGTCTGGGTCAAGGGGCTCAGCCACAGCTAGTAGTGCCCACTCCTGCAGAAATGTTCACTGAATCTCTGCTCCTCCCAGCTGAAGAAAGTGTCAGCCATAAAACCTGATTCCCCACCTCTCCGGGCTGAGACCTACAGTGAGCTCCAGGCTGCAGGAACTGCATCCAAGACTTGTCTCAGATCTCCTTTCTTCTTACTTCCCTGATTTGCTCCCACTTGCTCAACCTTCAGATGTTTCAATGGGCAGGTCTCTCAGACAGGTTGGTATATTGAGCAGGGAATCCTTTGTTGAATTATAGTTATTCAAATTGTTGAAATTTCAAGTGGAGAGACCAAGGGGATCTCTTACACCACCGTTCCTCTGACATCACCCAAAGCTATTATTTAGGATGGAGGGATGGACAAAAAGATTCCCAGACAAGAAAAAGTTAAAGAAGTTTATCGCCCCCAAACCAGTTTTATAAGAAATGTTAAAAGGTCTCTTTTAAGGTGGAGCAAGGATTGGGAGGATAGGTAAATAAAAGTGAAGAAATTAAAAAGTACAAATTGGTAGTTAAGGAATAGTTATAGGGATGTAAAGCACAGCATAGGGAATAGAGTCAATAATATTGTAATAACTGTGTATGGTGTCAGATGGGTACTAGATTTACCAAGGAGATCACTTAGTAATTTTTTTTCACTTAGTAATGTGTATAATATCTAATCACTAGGTTGTACACCTGAAAATAATTTATTGTATATCAACTGTAACTGAAAAATAAAAAATTTAAATTTAAAGTAAAAAAGTTAAGGAAGACACCAATAAATAAAAAGACATTCTATGTTGATGGATTGGAAGACATAATAATAACATGGCATTAACCACATACCTCTCAATAATCAATTGACATGTAAATGGATTAAGTGGTCTCCAATCAAAAGATATAGAGTAGCTGAATGGATAAGAAAACAAAACACATACATATGCTTTCTACAAAAGATCCACTTCAGATCAAAGACATAACACAGACTGAAAGTTAAGGGATAGAAAAAGATATTTCATGCCAGTGGACATGAAAAAAAGCTGGGGTAGTAATACGTAGACAAAATAGACTTTAAAACAAAGAACACATAAATACGGTCAACAAATCATCAGAGAAATGCAAATTAAAATCACAATGAGGCATCGCATTTGTCATAATGCTTTTATCAATAAACCAACAAACAAGTTTGGTGAGGATGTTGAGAATAGGGAACCTTCATGCGTCGTTGGTGAAACTACAAATTGGTGCATCCATTATAAAGAGCAGTGCGGGGATTCTTCAAAAAATTAAAAATAGAACTACCTTATGACCCAGCAATTCCACTTTGAGGTATTTATCTGAAGAAACCCAAAACACTGCAGCATTATTTACAATAGTCAAGATATGGAAGTAACCTAAGTACCTATCAATGGACTATTAGAATAAAAAGTTGTGATATATTCATACAATGGAATACTATTTGGCTGTAAAAAAATAAAGAAATCTAATCTTTTGTGACAGCATGGATGGACTTAGAGGGTATCATGCTAAGTGAAATAAGTCAGACAGACCATATGATTTCACTTATATTCAGAATCTAAAAAAACAAATGAATGAACACACAGAAGCAGACTCATAGATACAGAGAATAAACTCATGATTGCCAGATGAGATGAGAGTTGGGAGTTTGGGTGAAAGAGATAAAGAAATTAAGAAGTAGGAATTGATAGTTATAAAGTAATCATGGGGATATAAGTATAGCATAGAAAGTATAGTCAATAATATTATAATAAACATGTATGGTGCCAGGTGGGTACTAGACTTATTAGAAGGATCACTTTATGAGTTATATAAACATATAATCACTATGTCGTACACCTGAAGTTAATTTAAAACAATATGGAATGTCTACTGTAATGAAAAAATAAGAATAAATTTTTGTATAAAAAGTGAAATTAAGAACCAATTCTATGTTTTGTTTTTTTTTTTTAATTTTTTTTTTTTTTTCAATGTATGGTTGCTTTTCACCTGCCTCCGGCCACAGACCTGACTGGAGACCTGGTTTGCAACCTTGTTATGTGCCCTGGCTGGGGAATCGAACCTGTGACGTTTGGGTTTGCAGGCCGGCACCTTATCCACTGTGCTACCAGCCAAGGCCAATTCTATGTTTTTAAAGATTTTACTTATTTATTTACTTTTAGAGAGGTGGGGGGAAAGGAAGAAAGAGAGGGAGAGGAACATTGATGTGTGAATGAAACATCAATCAGTTTCCTCTCACATGTTCCCATTTGGGGATCTGACCTGAAACCCAGGCATGTGCTCTGATAGGGAATCGAACTGGAATCAGTTCACAGGCCAGCCCTCAATCTACTGAGTCACACCAACCAGTATGACTCATAAAAGTATGTTATTTTTAAATGTAAACACAAAAACTGTATTTTATTGACACTTGAACAAAATGAAGGTTAGGGGCATTGACCCTGAAGTTGTTGAAAATTCTGTGTATAACGTTTGAGTCTCCCCAGACTTAAAGTGTTCCTTAGTATTCATGGGGTATTAGTTCCAAGACTGCTGTAAATACAAAAATTCACAAATGCCCAAGACCCTTCCATAAAATGCTGTATACCGCTGCATTTATAAACTCCCAAATTCAGATCAGGTAGAGGTATTCATAGAATAAAATCTGCATATAAGTAGACCTGTGCAGTTCAAACTCATGTTCTTCAAGAACTAACTGTACTTGATATTTACATATTTTATTGCAAAACATTTTGTAGTGGTTAAAAGGTAAGACTAAAAGGCTTACTATATGTTCCACCTAAAATAGCAAGGTTGTCTTTTTTCTTGAATTACATAAGCTAATGCTTTAAAACAAAGGTCCAATGTCTTAACATGCTATCTTTCTAGTCCCCTCCAACCTGGTGACCTTGGCCTTCTTGCTCACTCCTCCCACAGGTGAAGTTTCCCCTTAAAACCTACACAGTCTGAAATGCTCTTTCCCAACTCTCCTTTAGCTTTGTCTCTGTCTTCCTTTTCATCTCAACACAGACAGTACCTCCTCAAGAGCTTCCTAAATCTGCAATATAAATTGTGCACTTCCTGTTACTCTTTGTCTTTCTAGCCCTTATTCCAATACAGTTATACACCTATAAAATTACAGACTAGTGTATTATACTATCTTCCGTTTGAGTAGGAACTCAATCAATATTGGTTGCATTAATGAATAGAACATTAAAATGGTAAGTATTATGAATATTAAGTGAAATGAAAATTTCACTTATTCTCCACAGATATGAAATTTAAGGCAGCAGCTCACATTAAACTATATGCTTATTTATAAAAAAATGTATTTGCCTCATAAGCACTTTATAGAACTAGGTGCTAGAACTAGGTGCTATTCCTACATATTCTAATTATTTGTGAGCTGTTAGTCAACTGATCATCTATGCTGTAGAGAAAAAAACTTACTTTTATAAAAATTCCATAAATCAACAGCTGTGTGAATTCAAAACTAGCCTTCTCTCTGAATTGAAGATTTACTAATGGCAATACATTCATTCATGTATTTATCTATTCACTCATTCATTTAATTACATGTTTATTGATTACCTCTTAGGCATTAAGCCCTGGTGACTGAAAGATTAATTCTACATGGACTGTGCCCTCGGAGAGTTTACAGCCAAGTGAGATACATGCCAACCAGTTATTACAGCCAAGGAGTAGCACCCACATAAGTAAATACAGTCTGCTGCTTTTGTCTGGAGAGGTCAGGAAAGGCTTTTTGGAAATGATACACTTGAGACTTTACTACCCATATTTTAACTGTCTACACAGAGGAGTATTAGATGAAATGACTTTACAAAATTACAAAAGATAGTAAGTGTCATTTATAACTTCTTATGAAACTCACTTTTCACATTTGTAAAGAATATATTTACCAAAAAATAAAACAAACAAACAAAAGAATACATTCATCTGTTTTGTCAACTCTCTCCAATGGCAACTAAATTTCACTCAACTGCAGTTTGGCAGAGGCTGACTAGATGCTCCCCAAACCCACTTCCTCTCCCTGCAGACATGGCCAAACAGTATCTCCTAGTTCTCACAATGGAATGTGCCTGATGCGATGGCCAAGACAGCTAAATGTTGTGTCCCTTCCCTGTACTCTCTCCCCCCTCCAGAGCAGTTCTGTAGGCTGGAATTCAAAGATGACAGCAGAACAAGATGAAAGAGGCTTGGATTCCTGAGCCACTGCGAGGAGAAGCTCCTCACCAGGATACAGGCTACAATGTGCATGAGGAATCAATTAAGCCACTGAAATTTTGAAAATATTGGTTATAGCAGTTAGATTATCCTAATGAATAATTCCACTCCAAAGGTAATATATGTATAGTCAATCAGGATTTTAAAGAACATAAGGATGACAGTCATTTTTAGCCCCCCCCCCTTTTTTTTTTTTTAGGGAGAGGAGAAGAGAGAGAGAGAAAAAGAGAAACATTCATGTGAGAGAGAAACATCAATTGGTTATCTCTCACAACCCAGCCAGGGACCAAACCTGCTACCTAGGCATGTAACCTGGCTGGGAATCAAACCAGTGACCCTCTGCTGTGTGGGATGAAGCCCAACCAACTGAGCCATGGGTCAGGGTAGTCCTTTTGTTAATACCCACTCCCCCAACTTCTTCTGTGTTAATAGCACCCTGATTTTGTCTGTGGTGCTAATGCTTTCAGCTGCAGAAGGATTTTGATTGGTTTAAGTTCTTCATAAAAATTCTGCTCCCCACCTTCCTAGCCTTCCCTGCAGTGAAGGATGGCCAAGCAGCCTCATCCAAGTTAAGGGGACCTAAGGGGGAGTGCACTACAGGGGATCCCAGGAAAGATTTTCCTTCACTGGTAAAGGGGACCCACATGGATCATCTCTTCTCACCTCTTCTTCACTCAAACCTACATGACTGAGGCTGTATTCTGAACCAATACATTTTCACCAATGCCATAAATTTGTGACCTGATATGGGATATGCATGATAAGAAAAGTGCATGCCCCATCTAAGGGGATGGATGTAATACAACAACAATAAAAATTTTTAAAAAATGCATGCCCCATCTAAAGGCATTCAAAGATAATTTTTTATTTAACACTGACATGACAAAATAAAAGCTTCAATAGGCATGTCGCCACTCAGTAAAATTTAAAATGTTAATTTAACACTAACTTTTCATTTTTTGTCATCATCTAATATTTATCTGTCACATTTTCTTAATGTGCTTCTTTAAACCAGTTAAATGTACTGGCTAAAAGTTCAGTCTTCAGAGTCTGGATGCCTGGATTCAGATCACAGCTTTGGCACTTACTCTGTGAATATAACTGATACTAAGCCTCTATGTGTTGTATTTTTTAATAAGAAAATTAAGTTAGTAATAGCATATACTAAGGGCAGTGATTAAATGACACAATCGATATAAAGTACTTAGTAGAGTATTTGGCACGTGATGCTTAATAAATATAACATATGATATCAATATAATAAATATAAGATTTATTCTTATTACCTCCATATTTCAGCCATACAACTTGAAATCATGAAATAATCCACCGTCTGTGAAGGGTATTTGCTTCCTAAGGCTGTAAGCGTACTTTATGTTGAGAGCCTCCTGGTGAGTAAACCAAAGAATAAGGTTGCCTGACAGCCTTTGGACTCCTTGGGTTTTAAACAGGGTTAAAACAACATCACAGCTAAGTTGTTTTAAGAAAAGGATTAGAGTCAATGACGAGGAGTCAAGGGCAGGATAAGAGAGGACACTGGAGGAGAGGCCTGTGTGCCCTGTCCTGTCTCTGTGAACTCCGGTGTTTGTGGGCCCTGGAGCCTCACCCCAGACAAGACGATAAAAAGACAAGGGCGAAGCGACAGACGATAATCCAACAGGCTTCCCTCCGCCACCCCATTCACCTTTCCATGCTTCTTCAAAACGGATTATTTGCCCTTACAAGGACATAGCCCACCTTTTTCTGCCTCCACATCTCTGTACACATGATTACCTTCCCTAAAAAACCCTCTACCCAGCAAAACCCTATTATTTCTCAGCCTATCAAAAATACTTCCCTTCTCAAGGTAGCTTCTCTAGTTTACCATCTCAAATAGCCTGCCCGACTTTTCTGAACCTTCATTGAGTTTCACTCATTCAAAAACATTTTTCAAGTATCTACTATGACCTTGGAATTATCCCATGTACTGAGGGAACATGGTCTTGACTCTCTGGGAACAGTTTAATGATTACAATAAATTGAATTTATTTGTACCTTCTGTCTTCCAAAACAGGATGTGCACTCACTTACAATAAGAGTATACACTATGTAACCTTAAAATAAAGTTCAGGGCTAGAAGAGAGAAGATCAGCATGAAATGAAGCTCCTGGGAAACCAGGGTAATCAAAAGGGGAACACAACAATCTTTTATCAGTACATTCTCTTATCAACAGACAAGATGCATACCAGTATCTCAGGGCAAATATTGCCTAAAGTATCACATACTTTCTCTCTTGGGGTGTTACAGAGGTTTCAAGGAATGGCATTTCAATATCAAAACTGCCAAAAGAGAGGCATGTAAAATATGCCATAGGATATAAATGAGTTCACTAAATTTCAACATCCTTAACTCTAAGTAGTATATTTATTAAGAACAACAGATAATAGTTTTATGTTGAGGGGAACTCACCCCATATTTCCTTTTCAGAATTAAACAAGCTGAAATAGTATGCACGCCTTTAAATGAATGTAAGTCACAGTACAACAAAACACACCTCACAGAGATGAAATGTAATGTCTGAGTCAAAAAATAAAAGGATACTCATTTTTACATCTCCCTAGAATGGACATTACATTGTTCCCTCCCACTGAAACTGAGTCTGATGAGTTCAGCTAAAGGAAAACAGCTTGCCTTTGCTGGTCATAGGATGGAACGCTCAGGGCAATCTGGGCCTAGAGGAATACAGTTGTGGATATTGCCATCCACAGTTCTAATGTTCTTTTCCTTTTTTTTTTTTTAAGATTTTAATTTATTATTTACAGAGAGAGGGGAAGGGAGAGAGGCAGAGAGAGAGAGAAACCTCAATGTATGGTTGCCTTTCACCTGCCTCCAGCTACAGACCTGGCTGGAGACCTGGCTTGCAACCTGGTTATGTGCCCTGGCTGGGAATTGAACCAGAAACCTTTGGATTCGCAGGCTGGTGCCTATCCACTGAGCCATCAGCCAGGGCCTCACAGTTCTAATTTCTTTTGAGAGTGTTGTTTAGTCCCACTCTTTTAACTATATATACACTTTCATCTTAATGTCTCCCATCATGTAAACCTTAAAGGAGTATCAAATTCATCAACTCTCTCCCCAAAACTCCAAGTTCTATTTTCCCTATTTCTGTTAGCAGTGCCATTTTCCACTGGAGCAAATGGGCTTTGAAAATAATGAGTCATTGCCCTCACTGGTGTGGTTCAGTGGGTGGGATGTCATCCTGCAAACCAAAAGGTCCCCAGTTCCATTCCCAGTCAGGGGCATGCCTAGGTTTCGGCCAGGACCCAGCTTGGGAACAGGCAGAGCCAACTATTGACATTTCTCACACATGTCTCTCTACCTCCCTTCTCCTTCCTCTAAAGATAAATAAATAAAATCTTTTTAAAGAATTTTAAAAGAAAAGGAGTCATCAGTCTTCAGTCTTTCATTCTTTTCCCTTACTCCAAAATTCAATCAACAATCATTTTATTTGTTGAGTCTCTTTCTCTTATTGCCTATACTCATATTCAGGTCCATTTTACCTTGAGCCCATTTATACAATAGCTTAGATTCACCTTTCTAAAATGCAACACTGTCACATTCCTGTTCAGAAACTTTCAGTGGACCCTCATTACTCACTAAATGTAGGCTGTACTTCAGAGCCTGGAATTCCACTCCATTACACCATCTCAACCCAACAGCTTTACTCCTTATCACTTCTTATGTCCACCACTTTCATACTGTTCTACTACTACCCTTACTATTCCTCAGTGCCAAACTGATCCCCTTATCTCTTTCTTATAAATCCAAATTCAATTATTCAAGGATCAGGTACAATCTCACCTAAGTAGTTTCCTTAGACTTCTCCACTCTTCGTTGAACTCAGTACCACTGTCATCTACCTGGCTCATTCAAAACTATTTGTATATAGCTTTACAATATCATTAATTTTGTTTTACAGACTAAAATGTAAGCTCTTATACTTCTTCCTTGCTGGACAATACTCAGCACCTGGTAGGCACTGAAATATATCATAGATTTTGAGAAGGGAGCCCTAGAGGTCATCTATTGCAACTCCTACAGGGGATGGGAATCCCTTTGATATTCCTGAAAGCTAATCCTCCAGCCTTTATTGAACACTTGACTGACACTTCACAGCTACAGCACAAGACAGAGTGTTCCAGTGCTGAAGAGTACTAGTCAACAGAAAGGTTTTCATCAATCTCAAAAATACAGAGAAGTGAGTGAAATGCAAAGTACCAAACAGTTATGTTTAGTATGTTTCCCAATGTGCATGTACATGCCCAGAATATCTCAGGAAGGGTAACTAAGAAGCTGGGGCTATCTCTTGATGAGCGGTTTGGGTGACTGGGTGACGCAGGTCAAAAAAGACCTATTTTCTCTATTAGATTCTTTGGTTTATTTAATTATTAAATGAGTAAAAATGTTTTAAGTTTTCTCTTGTTATATACTTAAATGTTCCTATTAAATGTGAAACTCTTATCACAATCTTATTTCTGATCTCTGGAGCTGCCCAGTGTGTATATCTTGGGAATCAAATAACCTATGTTCTAGTCCTGGCTGTTTATTTTTATTTTTATTTTTATTTTTATTTTTATTGTTGTTGTATTGGCTCTGTAAATACCTCTGGTATTGCCATTTCTTCTCCATCAATAACACAGGCATAGGTATTTGATTTGTTTTGAGAGCCCTTCCCTATCTAGCTTTCTGTCTCTTTATGGCATCTTCACTCCAGCAGGTGCTCAGGTATTACAGCACAGTTAGGATTTATAACTACTCACCTGATGAAAGCAGCCTCTTCCTGGAAGTATGACAAGGATTCCTTAATGCTGGAATAATGGCTCCAGGCATTATCCCTTGTCATTTGTGAACAACAATCAACTTGGACAGAGATCTTTCACAAGCCTATTTGAGTTTTCTATGTGACCGATTGCCCCAGTTGAACTATAAGAAACTGATATCATGAAACTTGTCATCCTTCAACTCTCCTGAGTTTGTAGAGAGGTATGACTACTATCACCAGCCACAGTGTGTACTACAACTGGTAATTGGTTCTAAAAGCCCCATTAATAAAATCCAGCTCAATTAAATAAGCACTTGAGTGTTTACTAGACACAAGGCAATGTGCCAGGAACTGGGGAAAACACTTTGCTCTTTTCTACCCAGTACAAAGAGAAGTATAAAAGGTCTCATATACGTGAAAAGGCTGCTTAATATTACACTATGCTTATCAAGCACCTGTTGGCCTTTATCAATTCTACCATGATTACTCAATTGCAAGCTTGCATCTGGAATTTTTTCCCTGCAACTCATAGCCTGTAGCTCTAGTTCTCAATAACATCAGAATCCTGGGGCAAACCACACTCCCACTCCACAAACTTGAGGCTGGTCATGTGATCTTACAATGCATTTTCTTTTTTCTTTTTATCTAATTTTATTGTTGTTGTATTATATCCATCCCTTTTTACTCCCCTCTTATAATGCATTTTCCTATCTGTATTTGGGATACCCGAAAACCTCACTTTGTCATTTTGTTGTGTCTCAGTTTCTCAATATATATAAAGAGTCATGATTTCCACACCCAAGTTTTCACCTGTCAGGCACTCCTGGGGTTGAGGGGTTGGTGTGAAGAATTGGAGAGAGTTCATATTCACTTTTTCAGGCACAGTAGTATTCTGATCTCCTAGCCAGAAAAAACAATAAAGGCTTATCTTAAATCTCCTTTATAATTTCTACTACTCCTGGTGAGCAGAAAGAAATAGTGGGAAAAAATCCCTGCAAATACCTTTCCTTTTCACCTTTTATAATTGGGAGAGGGTATGATGTAATCAAGCATGTGCTTCTTGCAATTATTTCTTGTTATCAGCAGGTATTTACTGAGGTCCTACATCTATGCTAGTATCTGAAGAATCCAAAAGCAATGAAGACATTGTTCCTACTCTCTGGAGCCTCATGATTGACGGGCAGGGGGGGGTGTTCACCCTAAACCCAATTGTGAATGAACAGCTAAGCGACAAATCATCTGATGCTAACAATAAGGCAAGAAATCAACTAAGCAATCTTAGAACTATAGGAAACCTGGAGGGCGGGAGACCAAATACAACCTCTCCCTATAAGCAAAAATCTTTCAATATCCTTGTCAAGGTTATTGAGCACCTGTTATATATTGTGAAACCCACATTTCACAAAGCAGTACATTTAATTTTTCAAAATCTCCTATCCTATGCTGAACCAAAACTCTCACCTATTTGCTATTCTATAGAGCAATGATTTTCAAAACTAATGCCCTTTCTGCTCTACCTCTTAGCAGCACCAGGCATACCACAGAAAGCCTGCAACTCTGCCAAGCAAAATTTGAATATCACTGCTTTAAGGGTATATTAACAGTTTTAAGAGCTTTGAGGCAATTACAGTAAATCTGATTCCAACTGCACATCTCAGCCCTTGAAGATAGCCATTTTTTTCCTAAATTTTGCAGTAAACTTGCCCCTTTCAAAATGTCTATTCCCTTATAGTCAATAATACTGTAATAACTAGGTATGGTGTCAAATGGGTACTAGACTTACTGGGGTGATCATTTCATAAGTTATGTAAATGTTAAATCACTATGTCATATACTTGAATCTAATACAACATTGTACATATGTCAGCTATAATTTTTAAATTTTTTAAATATTAAAAAAAGAAATGAAGCTGAGAAAAAAACTATCTATTCCCTTTATGTCATTTTCTTCCATATTTTCCCCATCCTAATTACTCTTCTCCTAAAAAATGTAAAAACCATATCTGAACACAATTCTTTAGATACATTGATTAGCTAAGGACATTATGTGTCTCTTACTATTTGGACAGCACTGGAGGTTGAAGAAAGCTTAGTGAATGAAGAAGGACCCAACCTGGACCTTGAAAAATGCAGTATTTCAATACATGGAGAGAAGAGAAGATAAAATTCCAAGCTTGGAAGCCAGCATGAATAAAGATACAGAACTTATTAAAATGAGGGCCAAGTGACACACTTTGAAGACTTCTTTTCAAGGCCCTTACTAGTTCTTTTTCATTCAGCCAGCTGTTCACTCGCTTAATATTTCTCAGAAGAAAATTACGCCAGATCTTATCTTCATGAATGTAGATATCTACTGTCCTGATACCAAATGAAGAACATGATCTGATCAGTACTAAAACTAGATCATTTCACTATTTTAGTTATTGCCACATAAGGAAAGAGTACTTGGTAAAGATGTTGGATAGATCAGTGGAAAAAGTGTTATTTTATAATGAGTCCACACCTTGACAAAGAAGATTCATAAGGATTATAACACTACTGAGGAATATTCCTGGGAATCTCAAATCTAAAGCATACCCAAAAGACACCTTGCCTCTAAAGAATTATCTTTTGTTTATCATTTATCAAGTCACCATAACATGTGCCCCTATGATCTCCTAGCTGTAAAAACAACAGCATTTTCAGATATATGAGTGCTAGCTAGTCCACTTATGTAAAACATCCTGTGAAAACAAATATAAAAAGACTGATTTGGGGGAGGTGGGGTAAATATGTTCATCTAAGTCTATTTTCTCATGTTATTTAATTTTCCCATTTAGAGAAAAGAATCCAAGCACATTGATGTTTAATATAATATGTTTTATTATTCAAGAAGGAAGATCTTAAAGACAGGGTATTTCGTTATATATCCTTTTCCCATAAAATGTATTTGTTATTGATTATATGAATACCCACTGTTTTACATCACAAGAAAATGGGTTTTCTACAGACACTCTCAGCACTCAAAACCCTTGGGAAATTAATCTTGTTCTAAATTTTAAAATGTGTTATGAACCCATAGAATTTTAGGGCATTGAGGAAATATAAACTGATCTTACTAGCAGCATTCAGTGTAATTGATTCAAACATTTTATATCCATTATTTTCTCTTTTCCTTCATCTCAAAAGGAGATAATCTGAATTGCACTAATCTGAAAAACAACAAGTGTAGCAAATACTTGACAATGAAGATGGAAAGCTTCTAAAAATCTGTTGCCTTAGTAACAGCAAGAATGTGGAAGAATAAGAATACACTGTCAGGACATCATTTCAGATTCCACAGATTTGAGGCTTAAATACAGTCAGCTTTCATTAGCTTTTTGTTTTTCCCAGCAGGTCCTTGGACTTTGAAACAAAACCTGAATGACAGCTATGAGCAATTCCAGCCTGGCTCCTGATTAGCTATGCCAAACAAAACAACTCTCTGCAGTGTAAACTTTCCAGGCATCTGCAACCAAGCCTCTGTAGAGACTATAATTCCTCAGTGAGATTTGAAGGCGAGGAAGAGGTTGGGGGGTAAAGGATGAACTAGGGGGTGGGGGGTAAGACCTTCCCCTCTACCTCAAACTAGTTCCCTGAACTAGTCTGATTAAAGTAGCAAGGTAAGTAAAGTAGAACTTGTCTCAGTGGCGCTATTGTCATTGTAGTTTTTACCTCTGTCCATTCTACAATTTAACTAACCATTTCTCTAAATCTGAATATTTGATTTCAATTCACACCCATGTATTTAAACCAAACATGGAATTCCAAGGCCCTATTACCATCAAATAGAGCAAGCGGTTGATGAAAGAGAAAGGGAGTAACAAACATGAATTGACTGTGCCCCATGTGGATGCAAACTAAGATTTTGTGCCGATTGTCATCATTCACTTTCACTGCACACATGTCTAAAATTAATTACATCAAGTGACAGTGTGTGCTGTGTGGCTCCATCTACTACATATTTAGATCTTGGTAGAACTATCAAGAAGCTTTTTCCTTATGATTCTACCTAAAGAACATTCCTTTATCCACAAAAATAATTATAATGATAGATCTCAAACAGTCCATTGTGATCAGAGGTTGGCTTTCCAAAGTTAATAAGTGGTTTCAGAAAAAGTTGTCTGGAGAAAATCCTGTACTGGAGCGCAAGACAGCAATCAGCTGTAAAGACATGGGTTAAACAAAAAGATTGACTTAAACAGCCAATGATTTTCCTAAAACTTCGGCAGTAAAAATAATTATTTTGCATTTTTTGGCCACACAATAAGATGGCAGCATTGAAACTTCCTCTTTTCTTCTGGAAAAGTAACATTTATCCACACATATTCTGGTCTCTACCTCTCCTTGAGATAATCTACTAAAACTGATGGCTGGCTTTCTTAGAACGGTGGGCAACAAAGGTCCCTGCTCCTGGTCTAAAACCATTTTTTAACAGTCTCATGTTGAATATGTAGCATTTAAAGTAAAGAATACAGCTCTAACATCCCAAGATATAACTTTCAGATATATGACAATAAATGGCACAGAAATCTTAACGTTTACATTACCGCATCATAAAAGCCTAACCTACATTTAAGATAACATCACATTTAAATTATCAAAGGTTTGAGTAGAAAATTCAAGTTCAGGCAGAGAGAGGTTTATAAAGAATTTTATCAAAAATCACAATCAGGGAGATATTAATTTTGGAAACTAGGGACAAGGAAAATTTCAATGTTTAAGATAGGTAATGTCAAACCAGAAAATACAATCCTCATTATTTTATTTGACTTGTCTGTGATCCCACCACTATTATACTATAGAACCTTAAGAATATTTTTTATTTTAGATGAAGAGGAGGATAGTGATGTTAGAACACCAGAAAACCTCTCATTATGAGTCTATGCTTGAAATCCCAAACCAAACCTGCTGGTTCAGCACAAAGTCATCAACAGAGTTCTTATCTATAAAGGGAGAACAATCCATTGTCTGGCTGAAACAAAGGGCAGTGCAAAGGAAATCAGCCAAATCTGGGCCAGATGGTCACTGATTCAAGTTTCATTCTCCCTACCCCCCACCCTCCCTGGCACTACAAAAATGGATCCAGACAGCATTTTTGGTTACTAGGTGATAACCCTGAGTGTAAGGTATAAATCTTTTACACTTATTTATATTCCCCCCACCTCAACATTATCTAACTTACTAAAACAGAATGTCCTCATTAAAAAGTAACTCAGTAAGTTGCTATGCGGCAGTTATTAAAAACCCAATGTCTGCTTCTTAGGCATGACATGGAGTTTTGCCAAGTGGAATGATTAAAAATATTCATATTAATTTGTTCTCATCTATTGTTTTTCCTCACACCAAGATGCGAAATGGAAATGAACCCACAGAAAGCTGATTTATTACACCCATTTCCTACATGTTAACTACTGGGCCATCACCTTGCAAAGAGTCTTGTAGTTTTTAATTCAGAAACAATTTTTACCAATGATAAGCTACCAAGAAAAAAAATCGCTAATTTTTATTTTAAACCAATGTGTCTGACCCCACATCACAGAATCTACTGGGTACTACAGAACTTAGTTCTAAATCCTAAACAACAACTATAAATTAAAGCAAAACAGATATAATTATGTCTTAAAATGTGTAAGCACGCTATGGAAACATACTTATTAAAGGATGTCATAAATAAAAATTGAGGATCTCTCAATAAATTTATTCAGAAAACATTCCTTTACTTATCCTAACTGTATAAAATAAAGATATTTAGATTAAACAAAGGTCTTCACTTTGAACAGAACCCTTGACTCCATAGTGGTTGCTTGGGAAATATTTACGTTTATATTACCCAAGTAAATTTTATCAAACAACAAACAGTAATTCCTTTAGTAAATTTTATAATCCTTTTAATAATTACTTTGGAAATGTCAATGCAGGAGTACATTTTATTGGCATGCTACAGTGCCACTTTTCCTAAATTTACATATAGAAAGGTTAGGGCAGATCAAAGAGATTTTTGTCTATTTGTTTGTTTATTTTACAAGAGATAATCACAGACTGGTAATTCAATGGGCTAAGGACAAAAATGACTTCAAAATATGCAATCAACAGCAACTCACACAGATGGCCTGTTTTATTGTAGGGAAGTAGCAAAAGCTGCTAAAGTCAACACAAGGTAACCTCCTTAAGAGAACATTCATGGTAGCTTACTCAATGCCAACAAGTGAGTCTAAAACAAAGCCAAATTACAGAGCTTCAAATCTTGACCTTCTGTCTTAAACAGAATAGTGATGTGAAAAATTTTTCAAAAACTTTTCCTCAGAAATTGTTTCTGGAAGTTGATTTATATTTACAGTATCAGGCTAAGTTTTAAGCACTGGTTTAAATACAGTCTAAATATATACACAGTGTATAGATATGTGCATGTGGCTGAGATACATATATCAGTGTGCTTCTGCTAACTTCAGTACTTTTTGTTAACATCTCAGATTTACTTACTTGAATTGTATTTCTATGACCTCATTTCTACTACTGACTTTCTTTACATAGTACTACAATATTCAGCATCACACTGGAAAATGGTGAACTGTTGTTATAGCATGTAAGTTTTCTTTTAATGTAATTATATCTCAGAAAAACTACTAATGTGAAAAAATTAACAGCCCATTAAGAACATTTAAAATAAGATAGTTGGTATTGCCTGTGTAACATGTTGTTTATTTTCTTTCACGTACGATAGGGTTTTATTTCAATGTTCATGAAAAAAAAAAAGAAAATAACTATTCAAATTAAAATTCTCTACCTTCTGAGCTCATCTTTAGAGTCTCTAGGTTAAATTTACATTTGAATGAAAGACACACAAAGAAAGCTGGACTATCATAACCATCCCACACACATTAGTGTTTTCAGAGGTTTAAATCTCTAAATCTTGGGAGAGAGAAAATTGTTACTACACAATTATTTTTTATCAGTCATTGCAATAGGATTTATATGCTAATGATTTAATTTAATTTAAGATTTAAGGGAAACATATCTGTAAATGGTCAAAACAGAATTTTCCTAACAAAAGTCAACTCAGAACAGACTTCTCATGCACATAATTTAAAAACCATCTTTTAAAGAATATAAAAACAAAAACTATACAACAATAATAAATTAGCTAAATGTAATGAGTTAGAATTTAGCAGACTATATGAGTATTATGATCATTTTCTTTATTAAGCCCTAGACTTTAAAGTTAAAATATTATTGTATAAGTACTGAGTTCTAGTTATCCTTCTGGGCTTTTCTCTCTGTTTGTCTTCTCTTACCATGCATCTTCCTTTCTCTGGTGGTCCACAAATCAGGTAGAAAATTATTTTCAATTCAATTAAAGAAAAAATTATAAAAAGACAACATATTTATGATAAATATGGCACTGATTGGTGCTATTTTTTTATTATTGTGCATATTGAGAAACATATTTAGGACCAAATCAAGGGTATGCAGCCTTTACTGATGAAAAATTGATGAGAATCCAAATGTTCAAAGAGTGAATTGCATTTATTTATAAGAAAATGCTCTATAATCTATGCTTCAAATGTTTATTATTTCTATATACCTTGGTAAGATAGTAATGTAGAAACTAAGTAATCTTACTATAAATTTGTTTTAAACACACTGAAGGTCAAAATAAACTCTCACTGATTTTCTGTTCAAATGGAATTTTCTCATACCTTAAATTTACCACATAAAGAATATCTCAAAAGGAGCTTACGTACTGTAATTAGTCTTTGCTCTATGACACACCAAAAAGGGGATCTGAGTTGAATTGTGATGAAATTAATATGCCCCTCTCAATATATACATGCCACAATATTTTTGTTTTATTTATAAGATGTATGTGAAGTGTTACTAACAAACTTAAGGCTCATACCATTATTTCCTTAACACACCAGCACTGTTTCAAATTTTACATTCATTGCCTTTTAAACAAAGTTAAAAGTATCCTCCAGCTTAAAAAATGAAATAGACATTAAATCTCTATTAGATATCAGTTCAATTGAATTATTTTATAATTTTGGTATTTGGTAACAGAGCCAATGACATCCTTACATATTATTTGAATCTTTTACTACATCAGTAATGATTTGAGAAACATGGTTGAAATAAGATGAGATCTAAATCTACAAAACCACAAGCCACATAACTGTGTTTTAACTAGATTGTAGGCTTCCCCATAATCAGGGACAGCTCTTTATTTTCCTTTCTCTGTCTCCACAGCACCATTCTATTTATAGGTACTTTATAAAGACTTACTAAGTTGATTTTTATTGGTAACTTTCTGCCCAGAGGGAAATTCTGTTATCCCCACTGGACATAAGCTTCTTGCTCAGTTGGAAAATTATGAAAAGAAAAATAATTTTTAAGGAAGTGACAAATGTATTAGATGCAGTAATTAGTTTTTATACAAAAGAAGACTTAGAAGCAGTTTGATATTATAATTGCTCTTGCCAATTACTACTTACTTCAAAGCTCTAAAAAAATCAGTACAGGTTAAACACAAACTTCACTCTAGGATAGAATTATGGTGTCTGTTTGCAATACGTGAACTTTAGCTTCCCAAGGGTAAACACCATACAGATGTCTGGTAATCGCTCATGAAACAGTATCTAAAAGTATGCCCATACTGTTTTGATTTTGGCAGTCTTATCAATTTAAAATCTCATGAACAAAATGAATTATAACATTTATACAGTATAAGAAATTTGTTACATTTTTCAAAAACACTTTTTCCAGACTATCATTTCCACGGTTCTAACCCACTATGCAGTATATCCTAGAAATACATGACATTCAATTAGTTTGTATTAACTAAGATATATTTATTGAAAAATTTAAAGCCCACATGCCTAAATTAGGCAGGTCAATTTGTAAATAAGTAAATTTGATGATAACCTGAATATGCATAAAGAATTAAAAAAACATCACTTTGTAAAGGCCAAAAAGAAGAAAGCAAAATGCATCTTCCTTCATCTCTGTCATGGAATTATTTGGGATTTATTTTTCCCTGCTAGCATCCTTTATTCAAAAGATAATGCTATTAATTAACCTAGCTTCCAAATGACCTGGGCCTCATCTGGTACTTCCAGCAGAGGTGGTAGGTTTATGTTGTTCCATCTCCCCTCCCTTCTCCCAGCTCCCTTGGAGTCAGTGGCTTAGGTCTGAAAGGAGTTTAGCCTGGGTTAAGGATGGATTCCATAGGCATGTAAGGAAGCTAACAGGTCCCCACAGGTAGAGAGGTTATTAATTTGTTCATTGGTTCATTGAAAAGTACTTATTTAAGGGCAACTCTGTACTTGTTCTAGATGGGGAGTAGTGAGCAAAAAAGACAAAACACCTATCTAAACCACCTTCAACAAGAGCAGAAACATTTGCTGCAAGTTATTTTCCTCAATAATATACAAGTAGAGAATAAGGTAGAATTCCTGACATTCAGATCTTACTGGTTGAGTGACAAGACATGCTCCCAAGAGGATGACACAAAGGAAATAGCAAAGGATTTACAATCAGCCAGCCTGTAGGTTTGGATTCTGATTCCTTTGCTTACTACTTGCGGGGCCCTTGTGAAATTTACTTAAACCTTTCTGAGGCTTAGTTTTCTTAGCTGTAAAACTGAGAATCATACCCCTGGCTGGATGAGTTAGTTGGCTGGCGCATTGTCCCACACACCAAAAAGTTGTGGGTTCCATTTTGATCAGGACACATACTTAGGTTGTAGGTTCAACCCGTAGTTGGGGCACATTCCAGTGGCAGCCAATCAATGTTTCCCTCTCACACTGATCTTTCTTTCACTCTTCTCCCCCCACCCGCCCCCCACTTTCTCTCTTTCTAAAATCAATAAGTATATCCTTGGGTGAGGATTTAAAAAATGAGAATCATAATGCCTACTTTACAAATCTGTTGTGAGCATTAGAAATGATGTATGTACAATGCCTAAAATACTGTACATTGACTTTCATAAAGTTATTAGATTAAATTACTACTTCCTGCTATAAATTAAAATATTAAATAGCAAGAAAAAACTAGGCAGAGAAGTATATATGAGTCATAAATACCTTTATATCTGCTTTTATATTAAAGGCTATGTTTCATGCATTCACACAATTTCTGACATACATACACATTCTCTCTGAAATTCCAGATATGTAACCATGCTATGTATTATTACACAGTTCTATCACAGTTTCTGCTGTGCAGGCAGAAGTTGAGATAAGGCATACCACTGACTCAGGAGTCTTTATAATGGCAAAAAACCTCATGCATTTAGAATACCTGAAATACCATAACCCGGGCACCACACTTCCAGCCTCCAATAGAGCTTCAAGTAGATTGTGCAGACAGTCCATTTAATACCTACCAATATCTAACAATTCCTTATACATCTTTGGACCAAGAATACTATGAAACTATCACACCTAGTATTAGTTTGTTCCATTTATATGAAGAAGAAAATGAAAGGTGATTTTTACATGGTCCAACTTTTTTGGAAAAAGAACTTGGTAATATTAGTTGAAAGGTCAAAAGTTAATACTAATTGTTATTCTCTGGTGAAGTCTGAAGGCTGTTATTTAGCAAGTCTGATGAGGAAACACATTTTTTGAGGGTCTCTTTTGTACTCAGTATGTGCTTGGTACATTGATCCATTATCTTAGAAATGTGACTATTCTGGAACCAAACTATGAATCAACTGTCTTAGAGTAAAAATACATATCAAGCTCCTCAGAGGAAAATAGTTACTTGTTCAATAGAGATACTTTTCTTAAATAATTGGATTAATTTCATATTTTAAAGTAATAAACCTATCAGAAAATGTAGTTGTTTGTTTTCACATCAACCCATTGAATTATACAATTTGTGAAATTATGCAAAAGAGAATGTAAGAAAAACATTCCTTACATTAGTCCTAAGTGAGATGATGATGCTCACACTACCACTATTACAAATATTACTATTATTGGTAACATTATATCACTAATACTACTATTATTGGTAATAGTGATATTATTGGTCTACCTTGATCCTTCACTGTGCTCCATCTGGTGAAGATGTAGCTATAGTCATTCTGTAAAATGCCAAGACCTGAATCTCCTGCTCCAACAATACTCAGGTGATTCTTAAATCATCAAAGTAGGTAGAACAGCTATCTGGAAATAAACCCTTATTTACATGGGATGTTTGTTTGCAACAGGAAGTTTCTCTATCAGCTAAGGCTTCACAGGTTTGATTAGTTTATGTTCCACAAGAGAATTAAGAGATCAGGACACTTTTAAAATAGCCATTTAACCTCATTGCAAAACCAGATAAAAATACTACAAAGAAGGAAAGCTATAGGCCAATATCCCTGGTGAAAATAGATGCTAAAATTCTAAACACAATATTAGCAAACATGATCCAGCCATACATTAAAAAGATCATTCATAATTATCAAGTGGAATTTACTCCAGAGATTCAAGGCTGGTACAATGTCTACAAATCAATAAACATGATACACCACATAAACAAAATGAAGGACAAAAACCACATGATCATATCAATAGATATTAATAAAATTCGGCACATATTTACAATGAATACTCACAGTGAAGCGGGAATAGAGGCCATTATATGACAAACCCACAGCCAAGACCATACTCAATAGACAAAAACTAAAAGCATTTACCTTAATATCAAAAACAAGACAGGGGTGTCTGCTTTCACCACACCTATTCAACGTAGTACTGGAAGTCCTAGCCACAGCAATCAAACAAGAAGAAGAAATTAAAGGCATTAAAATTAAAAATAAAAATAAAAGTAAAACTGTCATTATTTATAAATGACATGATACCGTATACAGAGAAGAAGCCTAAAGAAACCACCAAAACTGATTAATAAATTTGGTAAAGTAGCAGGATACAGAATAAATCTCCAGAAATCAGTTACATTTTTGTACGCCAATCATGAACTATCAGAGAAATTAAGAAAAACAATCCCATTTACAATTGCATCAACAATAATAAAACAGCCAGGAATAAATTGAACCAAGGGTGTAAAAGACCTGTTTTCTTAGAAAATTATAAGACACTGAAGAAAGAAATTGAAGAAGAGGGGAATAAGTGCATGGAAAGGAAAATTTAACATCGTTAAAATGTCTATACTGCACAAAACAATCTATAGATTCCTATCAAGATACCAATGGTATATTTCAAAGAACTAGAACAAATATTACAAAAATTTACATGGGACCACAAAAGACCACAAAAAACCACAGCCATCTTAAGAAGCAAGAACAAAGTTGAAGGAATCATGCTACTTGATATCAAACTATAATACAAGGCCACGGTAATCAAAACAACATGGTCCCGAATAAAAACAGACATATAGGTCAATGGAACAGAATGACAAGCTAAGAAATAAACCCATGCCTTTATAGTCAATTAATATTTGACAGAAAGGTAAGAATATAGAACTGTGTAAAGATAGTCTATTTAACAACTAGTGTTTAAAGTTGGACAGATACGTGCAAGAAAGAAAGAAAAGAAAGAAAGAAAGAAAGAAAGAAACTAGACCACCTTTTTACACTGTACACAAGAATAAACTCAAAATGAATTAAAGACTTAAATGTTAGACTCAAGACCATAAAAATTCTAGAAGCAAACAAAGGCTGTAAAATCTCCGACATTCTTGCAGCAATATTTTTTTTTTTTTCCTGATATATCTCCTTGGACAAGGGAAAAGAAAAAGTGAACAAGTGAGACGACATCAAACTAAAAATGTTTTTCACAGCAAAGAAAATCATTAATAAAATGAAAAGACAACTCACTGAATGGGAGAACACATTTGCAATTTTAAAAAGGGGAAAGGGGGGCCCTGGCTGGTGGCACAGTGGATAAAGCACCGACCTGCAAACCCAAAGGTTGTTGGTTCGATTCCCAGCCAGGGCACATAACCAGGTCTGTAGCTGGAGGCAGGTGAAAGGCAACCATATATTGAAGTCTTTCTCCCTCTCTGCCTCTCTCCCTTCCCTTCTCTCTAAAAAATAATAATAAAAACAAAACAATTTTTTTTTTTTTAATGGGAAGGCCCTGGCTGGTAGCACAGTAGATAAAGCACAGGCCTGCAAACCCAAAGGCCGCCAGTTCGATTCCCCAGCCAGGGCACATGACCAGGTTGCAAGCCAGGTCTCCAGCCAGGTCCATGGCTGGAAGCAGGTGAAAGGCAACCATACATTGATGTTTTTCTCCCTCTCTGCCTCTCGCCCTTCCCCTCTCTCTGGAAATAATAAATAAAATCTTAAAAAAAAAAAATGGGAAAAGGACCTAAATAGACACTTCTCCAAAGAGGACATACAGATGGCCAACAGACACATGAAACAATACTCAACTCACTTGTCATCAAACAAATCCAAATTAAACCCACAATGAGATATCACCTCACTTATCAGAATAGTTATCATTAATAAGTCAAGAAATAGCAAGTGTTGGTGAGGATGTGGAGAAAAGTGATCCTCCATGCACTGTTGGTGGGAATGCAAATTGGCGCAGTCACTGTGGAAAACAGTATGAAGTTACCTCAAAACTTAAAAGATTAAAATGCCTTATGATCCAGCAAGTCCACTTCTGGGAATATATCTGAAGAAACCCAAAACACTAATTTGAAAGAATATGTGCATCTCTATGTTCATTGCAGCATTATTTATAATATTCAAGATTTGGACGTGACCCAAGTGTCCATCAGTAGATGACTGGATAAAAAAGCTGGGTTTATTTACACAATGGAATACCACTCAACCCTAAATAGGAAGAAAATTTGACCCTTTGCAAAAGTATGGATATATCTGTAAAGCATTATGCTAAGTGAAATAAGCCATAGAGAAAGCTAAGCACCAATATTATTACACTGATATGTAAAATTTAGTAAACGAAATAAACTAATAAAATAGAAACAAACTCATTTAGAGAACAGCCTGACAGTTGAGAGAGGGGAGGTAAAAAGGTGAAGGGGTTAAACAACTAAACAAATAAATAAACAAACAACCCTCATAGACACAGAAAACAGTATGTTGGTTACCAGAGGAAAAGAAAAGGGTAAAGGAGGAATAAACGGTGATAAAATGAGGCATGATTTTCAGTAGTGAACACACAATACAATATACAGATGGTGTATTATAGGAGTGCACACCAGAAACCTACATAATTTTATTAGCCATTGTCACTCCCAATAAATCCAGTGAAACACTAAAAGAAATAATAAAATAGCCATTTTTTAAAAAGGCTGCAAATCTAAACCTTATAGGGAACATCTTCATCTAATATTGATTAGAAATCTAACCAGAATGTTCAGGTTTATTTCTAACAAATGAAATTGAGGCAAAATATTGTGGAAATACTCTTACCAACATCCATCTTCCACCTCTGATTCTGCACACAGAGTCATGATTTTTCAAACTACCAACTAAATCTGCCAAATGTAATTGATCAGCCAATACTTTGTATATACTATGTGCTCAACATTGTTAGACACTTTGTAACGTACAGACTGTAAAATGCTGTAGTACCTCCCTCAAAGGGCTTACGCTTTAATATTCAGAACAAATGCTTTCTGAAGTAGAGAATATAAATGTCTACAATGAAATTCTAAAACTGATATATAAACTATAAGTGCTATAGAAGTTTAGAATAGGAGAAAATTAATGAAAACTCCGGCATTGAGTATACATATTTCCCTACAGGAAATAAGCTAAACTAGACCTCAAAGTAATGGTTTTTCAACTTTTGGGGTGGTCTGGGGCCTACTTTTAGGGCTCAACATCTGCATTAAAATAGCATTTCCAGTTGATTCTGATATAACTGGTGCATAGTTTGGCCAATTAATAATAATAATAATAAAGTTAAGAAGTATAATTTGCAAGAGTCCCTAGTGCAGTGCTGTTAACTGAACTTTCTGCGGTGGCATAAATATTCGATATCTGTGCATTCTAATGCAGTAGCAATATGTGGCCATTAAGGTCTTGAAATGCAGCCCTGGCTGGTGTGGCTCAGAGGACTGAGCTCCAGCCTGAAAACTGAAAGGTGGCTGGTTTGATTCCCAGTCAGGGCACATGCTTGGGTTTCGGGCCAAGTCCCCAGTTAGAGGCAAGACGCCAATGTATCTCTCACACATTGATGTTTCTCTTCCTCTTTCTCTGTCCTTTCCTCTCTCTCTGAAAAGCAAATTAAAATAAAAAAACAAACAACAACAAAAAACATTAAAAAAAAAAAGCTCTTGAAATACAATTAGTTTATCTGAGGAACAGAATTTTTTAATTTTATTTAACTTTAATTGGTCTTAATTAAAATAGCCACAGCTAGCCCTAGAGAATTTGAAGAGATCTCTAGGAGAAACATGAGCCAAGCCATAGATTGAAATGCACAAGAGCAGGAAAGACAACTGGCTTGTCTAGAATACAGGTTTTGTATTAGATTATCATGAAGTCAGATTATCAAGAGCCTTGAAAGGAACAGAGGAAATTGGATTTCATGACACACACTGCTGGTTGCCTAATCAAACAATTTCCTTCTCTTCAATGGTAATAACTCCAGAGTTTTTGCATGCTCACCTATGAGAATGAACCTTGACTATTCTACATCATTCACTGTATATCTATTTTTCTTGTCAGCAGCTGGCTGCTGCCAGAGTGTAATTTCTGGCCAGTGAAATTGGGGACATCTAAAACGTGTTTAGCCTGAATGAAAAGAACCTTTTTCTGACTCTAGTCAAAAAAACTTTGTGAAGCTTAGACATGTTGACATTGGGATAATGAAAAGACAAGATGAAAGACAAACACCAACAAGCTGAAGATGGCAGAAAAGGACCAAAAGAGCTTAGGTTCTTGGTGACACCTAAATTGACTTTCTCCCACTCCCCACAGACATCTTGGGGTATATAATTAATTTATTGCTGTTTAACATCTTGAGTTTTTTGTTTTATTCCATACAGCTGACAACGTTATACCAGGGAACTAATGTTCAAGGGGACACCCTCTGAGAAATGCTCAAGTAAGCAACTGATAGCCATTAAAGGCATTTTCTTCAGGTTGGAGACTCATATTAAGCAATATTTAAGGCTTAAAAAAAACAGGCATAAAAATAATGTCAGGAGAAAGGAAAGGTAGAATCTAGCCAACCAGCTTTACTAAAAGGCCCGAAAGTCAAAGTTGCCAAAAGGTTTTGAAAAAATTAGAGAAACATTACTATTATGTAAAATCATTAATGCATGTAGATCAACACTTGAAGCAAAATTAGAGAAACAGTCCACTTTGTAAGAGTAATAAGACTGGAAGTGGTGTTTCTCTGATTTTATACTAGTATATTGTTCTCATCTGTTATTTCTGTTTAAAATCTAAACAAATTAAAGTATAGTCTCTTTTTTTTTTTTAATTTTATTGTTGTTGTATTACATCCATCCCCTTTTTGCTCCCCTCTGTCCCCCCACCCACCCACCCATTCCCCCCAAAGTCAATCCCACCTGTTGTCCATGTCCACGAACTATAGAAATGATCCCTGAAAGTATAGTCTTAAAGTATAGTCTCTCTTAATGTTGTATATTCAATACTTTTTGAAAATGGTAAAACTACCAAAATATTACTTCTGTGTATTAGCTGCAATTGAAGGTATTAGAAGACACTGACTAACAACATGGTAAACCAGAAAGCATGCAGGACTAGTTGGGTGACCTTGAGAAGCCAAGTAAACCCTGAAAGGGAAGAAAAGTAAACCCTGCAGCATGCATTGTTTTTGCTCTCAGGATGGATTGCTCTAGAGCTCAAAAATTCAACAATCTTTGGTTCCAACTGGAAGGAAATGCTTTCGAATTTAAATTTTTCATGCAATTGATTTCAAATTTTAATTTGTTCTCATCTTTTGGCATGTGAGCTGAGTCTGAAAGGGAATAAAAGTCAATCTCCCTCAACTTCTCTGAATAGAACTTTCCAAAAAAGTTTCTGCATATATTTTCTTAGAATAAACAAAGTGGTTCTGAAAATGTTGAAATGCGTTAAAGTTCTCTATTAACATCAGGAGGGTGTCAAGTGATAGCTTCTTATTTTTAACTTGCATTTTCAAACAACTAATAAGGCTAACCATTTTTTATGTTTATTAACCATTTAGAATTGTGCTTCTGTGAATGATGTAGTCATATCATTTGCAAAATATTTTAAAATTAAGTTTTATAAAATATTTTAATATCATTTTGTTAGGAGTTTCTCATATGCCCGGAATGGCAGTCTTTTTTCTGCATGTGTATAACTTTTTTTCTTCAAACTGTCATTTGTCTATGGTATTTGTTTATGGATCTTCTTAGCTTTACAAAAGTGTTTTTAAATTATTTAATCAGATGTTTGCCTTTTAATATATAGCTCTGTTTTCTTGGTTAGCGACAATAAATGCTCTTTGATTAAGCAATAAGTTCTTTAATTGTGGAATATGTATGCTACAGAATATTATGTAGTCATTAAAAAAATAAATAAGAGCTATGCCAGTTTACTTAGAGGTATAACCCTTGTGATTTATTAAGTGAAAAAAAGAATGACTTTATATATGTATCATATTTCATATATACATTATATATAAAAGTATATATAACATACTGAAAATATACATATATATGTATATAAGGTTACATGATCATGGAAAAAGTTATAATAAAATAAATTGCAGATTGGCTGCACTATTGGTGGGACAAGGGAGGGTAAAGAGAAAATTTAGGCTCCCTAAATTTTTAAAAAGATGTGATCGATGTTTTCTCAAAAAATATATGATCCCATTATTTGGGATCCCAATTATTTGTATTGGTAAATATATATAAATCTGCATAGAAATGCATAAAAGAATATCCACCAAAAAGTTAATGGTGTTTAGAATTCTAAATTTAGAATTCAGATGGTTAGAATTCTAGAAGAAGTGAAGAGGAAGAAGAAGTAAACAGGAGGGAGGGAGAGAAGAGAAAGAGAGAGAGGGATATGATTTTAAAAATCAAATAAATTTAAAATTGTCCTTTCCAAAAAACAGAATAGACCAGATGAGGGGGAGACAGAACCCTCAAGTGAAGAGGTTCCCTTATCCTCTGGGTAAGAATTATGATAATAGTCCTACAGTTAGTCCCCTGAGTACTCCGATAGAGATACAGACATAAACTTACTATAAGTAGTGTTAATTTAACCCATTTAAAATGCAAGAAGTAAATGAGACATTATATTAGTTATATCTTCTCTTTACAGCATGCCTTCTACAGGCAATGGTGACAATTTCAGGCACACCTGCTCGCTAACAACTAAATTTACAGAATGATAAATGTAAGGAGTGGTTCTAAGGTTTTTGTGTCCGTAAAAACCACCTGGATTGATTGTTAAAATGCACATTCCTGGGTCCCACCCCAGAAACTCTTATTCAGAAGGTCAGGAGACCGATTCAAGAGACTGATAATCCCCATTTAACAACCACCCCAGGCAAATAAAGCAGGTGTTGAAAGATCGCCCTGAAAAACAGTGAATTTAAGGATGTCTGATCTATTTACAAACTGATTAACCAAAGAATTTGAGCAGTGCGGTATACTAGAGAGAACAAAGAATTTTGAAGTCAAAAGATCTAGATTACCTCTATGGCCCAATTCCCCACTCACTCTGTCACTTGCCTCTACCCTGCAGCTGCAGTATTGGCCTCATAGTTACCCCCTCACCCCGGCCAAGAACACTCTTCCTCTAATGTTCCAATGGTTCAGGTCCCTTGCAGCACTCAGGTCTTCACTCAGGTGGCACCTTGTAGAGAATCTCAACTCCCATCTAACTTTCAAATTCCCTTGCTGCTTCATTTTCCTCTCTAGCTCCTATCCCGATCTAAAATACAACATATTTTACTTTTTTTTTCTTACTGTTTGATTACCATAAGGACAGATATATTTGTTAGTTTTTCTTACTGCAGCATCAGAAGCACCTGGCCAAGATCAAATTAAGCTTGAAGAGACTTGGTGATAGAGGGTAGATATAACCAATAAGTGGAGACCTTAATGCAGAGGTTCCTGGGCCCTGCTAGAGATCTGATCCAGTGGTCTTCAAGTTAAGCCTGAGATTCTGAATTTCTAACAGAAACCCAGGTGATACTGATGCAGCTTTGAGAACTGTCAAGTATCTCTGCTCCTTGTTGGGTGAAAATCAACCTATTCTACTACATGAAAATAGCTGTAGGCTAAAAGGGGAAATTTTTGCTACACTTCTATATGTTTATCAGAGAAAATGTTCCCCTATAGCTTAGGTACATGGAAAAGTTGTTCTACGTACCTAAGCTATCTACTCAAACAAATAAAATGATTCTACAGTAAGGATATTTTTACCTAACAACATATCATGGATGTTAATTAAAACCCAGTTTTTAATAAAAACATGATGTTTAGTTCTTATTTTTACTTTTATAAATAATATCTCAGATGATATTTTTATTATATGCCTTTATGACTTGTCTATTTTTTTCTAATAAGTCCCTAGAAGGAAAACTGTGTCAGGGGTTTAGTCTAGTGCTGTCCGATAGAACTCTCTAATGATGGAAACATTCTGTATCTTCACAGTCCAACATGGTAGCCACAAGCCACACACAGCTATGGAGCACTTGAAATGTGACCAGTGCAACTGAGAAACTGAATATTTAGTTGTATATATAAGGTCTGTCCAGAAGGTACCTAGCCTTCTGAGAAATAAAAACATTTATTGAAAAAGATACAAGAAACATTGTACATACGTGAAGGATGCCTCAGCTCCCTTCAAACTAGGCACCTTAGGACCTCACACAATTCTCCCAATTGCCATCAGTTGCCCAGTCATATTTTCCTATATCACAACGATGGTCTGCAATCTCTTCCCTTTCGAAGGCAATTTTAGTTTAAAAAAAGCCAGAAGTCACAGGGTGCCACATGTGGGCTCTAGGAGGACTGAATCACTTGGCTGATTTGATGTTTCACAAAAAAACTCTACACAAGACGTGATGCATGAGCAGGCACGTTTTCATGATGAAGCTGCCAATCATCAGCTGCTGATAGCTGCAGCCTTCTGAATCATCCAAATAGTTTCCACAAAGGAATGTTCAAGCTTAGCACAAATCTAATGCAGATTAGTTGCTCTACTTGCTCTACTTCATTTTGAATGTCATGGCCACACAGTACACAAGCTTAGTCATTGGCCTCTACCACCCCCACTGACTAGTACAGTGAAGTTGTCATTGTTCATACATGTACTTTCCAGTCCACTCCCCTTGGCTGCCATGTTACCTCAATGTTCTCATTATATTAACAATGGTTAGACATTTCCAGACAGACTTCATAATGTTAAATTAAATGGCATGTTGAACAGGGCAGGTACTGACGTTTAAGGACTTGATAAATGATGCCAAATTACTCTCCAGGAAAGTTGTAGTTATTTTGCCTTTACTCTATAGTGTATAAACAATAACCATTTCTTTGCCCTGCTGCCAACTAGATAATATCAATCTATTGAATCTCATAATCTGAAAATTTTAAAATGTCTATATGGTTTTCATATGCATTTCTTTATTAATAATGTTGAACAAGGTTGTTTTTCTGTCAATACTCTTTTAAATACAAATAGCCTCACTCATATTAATTAAATGAGAGGTTGAAAATATCTGGTTTCCAGATTTGTTGGGCCCATATGTTTTCATTCAATTTTTTAAAAAGATTTTATTCATTATTTTTAGAGATGGGGGAAGGGAGAGAGACAGAGAGGGAGAGAGACATCAATGTATGGTTGCCTTTCACCTGCCTCCAGCTACAGACCTGACTGGAAACCTGGCTTGCAACCTGGTTATGTGCCCTGGCTGGGAGATCGAACCAGCAACCTTTGGGTTTGCAGGGCAGCACCTTATCCACTGTGCCACCAGCCAGGGCTGTTTTCTTTCCATTTTATTGTTAACATTTAAATTAATATAAACATAGAAATGTCCACCCCTAGTTGAAAAATCAAATGATCTGGCAACAATGGCCCATACCACCACTGGGCAAACATCCGTGGAGTCTTAGAATTCTGTCACCTTCAGATTTTCTTGTCCACCAGGACTCAACATTTCCTATTATTTTACAAGGTTCCTGCTTCACTCACTCAGATGACCTGGTTGGTCCCCTCAAGCAACTGAGTTTATAATTCCTGCTCTGAATTAAATGTTGAGAGATTAAAAGGTAAACAGCAGCTAATTAAAGTAGTTAACCATTTCATACTTAACGTTCAAAAGTGATGTTATGATATGTCTGGATTATTTTGAAACTAATATTCAACTAGTAGAAGAATGCTTTTCTAGTTATGTTGACTTTTCCTGCCCTCTTGAGTGCAGTGGTTCAGCATCAGAAAGGGTGTTAAAATACAGACCAGTAGGTCCCAATGCTGAGGTTTCTAATTGAAAAGGTTGAGGTGGGGCCCAAGAATTTTCAGCTCCACAATGAGATGAGATTTTTCTCAAGGATATGGACCCTCTTGAAAGTAGTATAGTGATAATGTATAATTTTGACAATGGAGTATACATTTGTACACCCTTTTTCCAACATTTATTATTTCACTTTATTCTCACAACAATCCTGTGCAGAAGTTTGATAATTAGAGCAGTAATTGTTAATCCCATTTTACAGATGACAAGGTACAGGAATTAAGAATCACCCCTAAACACACAAGAAGCTAAAAGAGCCAGAACAAATAGATTTCCTAACTCCTAACCTTGGCAATATAGGCAAACACAGCAATCTAGGACACAACTGGAGCTCGTTTCTCCAGACTGGTACCATAAAAGTACAACTATGCCCAGGGACAGAGAAGACCACATAACATGTTTTACAGCAGCAAGCTTTTATCATGTGCTGATTATGTGTTAATCTTTGCTATCATGCCTACAGTGTCTACTGTAAGGAGACTCATCCAACATAAAAGAAGAATAAAAATAAAATCTGAAGCAATTACCTTGAAAAGACAGTGAATTCTCTACAGCATAAAACAAAAGCAAATACGCTGAAAGGGTGGGTGGTAGGAGTAAATAAGAGAGTTGGGGAGAAGAGAAGGGTCTCTGTGGGAGCTTCACATCTGGACTTGGAGGAGTTGCTATCCCAGTCAGTCAAGAATGGGAGGGAAGGAAGAGTACACAATAGGGAGCCCTCCTGGGGCTCAGCAGCACAAAGAGCTGCTGTTATCCACATTGGGTGTGTGTTTGCCAGAAATATCAGGGCTGCTAGAACTCCAGAAGTTACAAGGGCATGCTTTTGTGTAGTCTAAATTACCTTGACTATGTAAGAACTCAAGTCAGAGGGCATAACTTCATTATCCATTTGTAACCAAAAGATAACATGATCAGGAGTCATGAAACTTTCTCTCTGACTTTCCCTCCAAGTTCTGAGAAGCATTCTAGTAATAATCCACTAAATTGTGATCACAAATATAAATCAGCCCTTCAAGGGAAAAGAGAGAGGGTTGCTTCTTCCAGTTAAATAGAATTGCTATATATCCTTCATTAACTTTAAGTTACTGTTCTAAGATTAAAAATAATAACTAATAAAATTATTATGAGAATACCAAAAAACTACAATTAACTTGTAATAACCTATTAGAAATTTTGGTTCTGAAACTGACCTGTTCTGCGCTGTGTGCCCATCTTATAGTTTAATTCGAAATGACTGAGGTAAAGCTTCTACCAGTCCAAGTAGAAAACTATAGCAATACCGCTGAAAAAAATTCTTTGCTTCTCACAAGACCAAAGAAATACAAATCAAAACAAAGGGATACAATTTTACACTGATTACACAAATTAGCAACAGTGTTTTAAAATAACAAGCACACACACAGATTGTTAATGAAGTATAAATATATATAATCCTTTTGGAAAGTAATTTGGTTATTACCAGAAATCAGGAAAATTCCTAATAAAAATAAAAGCTAATATTTATGTATGTTTTCATGTGTCGCAGCTTTTTCATCTTAACAACTTTGTAGTGTGGTATACCCATTTTACAGATTAGAAAACTCTGAGAACACAAGTTACATGCCCAATATTGCTAATACATAATGAAGCTAGGTTTTGGTCCCTGAACCTTTATTTTAGAGCCCACTGAATTACAACTACACTACACATCCTCTCTAGGGAAACAATCCTAAAGAAGTTTCGTTACAATGAATAAGGAGAAAGTTACATTCACAAGAATGGTCATTATATATTTTTAATGTATTTTCATACACTAGGGGAAAATACTAAAATTAGAGCAAGGGCTAAGAAAATTATGGTATGATAAACTAATTTAAAATAATAGAAAATAAATTATAGCAAAATATTTAAGGAAATCAGAGTTAAAAAAGTATCTGCAATATATTAAGACATCTGTAAAAACATAAAAATATATGTTCATATGATAAGAGCAGGAAGAAAACTGGAAAAATTAAAACTATTCTATTTAAAAATTTCACTACTAGTACTTAATTTTCTTTTGTTTGTCAGTTTTATCAACCAAGATTAAGCACCTCAACAAATCTAGTTCATATTCCTATTATCTCAATAACAATTTCTAAAAGTTCATTGTAATTTATATTACAGATTTATTCAAAATAATTACATAACACTCTTTATTGGTGATTCTGAAGATTTAAGGTATGAGATCTTTCTTACCTTCAATGATATTTGCAATCACCACTTACAGTGTTCCTTTGAAATCCCTTAATTGAGATCATATAGTGACTAAAATAAACTAATTATTTTTGCTCTCATAACCTTGCAATGACCCCTCAGCTCCCTGCACCCATCCAGAAACCATTAGCCCAGAGGTTGCAGGTGTTTTAGAGATTAGAAAAGTTTTCTGCTAACAACATGATCCCTAAGTGGATAGGTACAAAGTAACTAAAATATCTTAGCTATAAGGGATACCATATTCTAAATACTTTTGAGAATTACTAATTAAGTCACATCAAGTCCCTTTGAAGTAGGTAAATGAACTCTATTACCACTTTACCAAAAAGAAAAGATTTTCATAAGAGTAATAATGTTCCCCAAAATGGTACCATGAGCTGTGAAGAAATTTACTCTTCATAGCCATACAAGTAGATGGTCCATTTAGCCCAGGGTTTAGCCTCTTTCAGTAAATAAACAGACATTTTGTGGAAAAGTAAAGTAGTTGTTCTCCAGTAATATCAATCTCATTAAGAGCAGGAATGTGGTTTAAACATCTTTAACTTCCTCTTTATGAATCTCCCATTCAGGAATTTGTTTTGTCACTCCCTTGTCTCATACCCACAGGTCCAATGGAATGTTATCCTTAGCCAGTCTTAGGACACCTACAGAAACTACTATTTTAATCACAGAATTTTGAAGTTAGAAGGACCCTTCCAAGCCCCATAGTTCAATTCCTTTAATTGAGGGGGAAACAAGAGCATTTCTTAAAAAGTGACTTCATTTAGCTAGAGCAAACAGAGCAAACCAGGCCTGGAACTAAGAGATGTGAATGAATGTCTTAAACTTGGCCTTCATATTTCTCCCTTACTATTAAAATTTTTATATTATGTCATGTTAACAGAAGTATACTTGTACATATAACCGTCCAATGTCTTCAGATCTACACTGCACTGGACAGAACAAACTATAGTTCTCATTCTCATTCTCTATATCGTAGAGTTCCCAAATGGAGGATAAACTCCACAAAGGTTATAAACAACAAGTGCAGAGAAAGTGGTGATGAGGGTGGGGTGGAATAAGAGTGTAATAGGTCTGCTTTTTACTGAATACTTGCTCTAAGATTTTTAGCAGTCTAACTGGTCTTCAGCTGTAATAAGTCAGCCTTAGGCCAAAGAAAACATTCTAATGTCATCATGAATGGATATCAAATTAATAGCTGTCACCACTAATACATAGTTCATTCTTTACTTATATTCAGTTCCTTTTCTTTTTAATTTCCATAATGCAATTCTATTTTAATAGGAAGTTTATGGAAGGATATACAAGAAATTGACAACAGTGGTGACCTCTGGGGAAGGAAGACTAGGGCATTGGGAACATGGGAGGGCTTACAATGAGAAACTTTCAGTTTCTAGTTCAGTCTGTGCATATTACTTTTCAACATACATTAATTTAAAATTTTCCCTTTAAACACATGCCTATGTGCATCGATTCTATTATTAAATACTTTCAACGAAATAATTTTTTCTTTTAAATAAGTTTCCAGTATTGCAATTTGTAAAACCACAGAAATATATTCAGAAAGAAGAAGAACCAACACCGTCACAAAATTCAGAGCAGAATTCCAGTATTTTCAGTACAAGAAAACGTGCGGAGGAGCCATTTCACTCAAAAACCATTTGCGGACACTTTTTCCCATATTTAGATGGTGAAAAAAATTTTAAGCGACTTATGTGAGATTTTTCCATCTTAAGGAGCGGGGATTCTAAAGATGTGAAACATGGAAATTAAAAGTTGGTTTCTATCTTCTCATCGGGGGACAGAGTGCTGGGGCGGTGGTGCGTAAGGACCTTGCAGCAGTCACAGCCAGAGAGGAAAGGAACGTGATGGAGAGTTTCTCCAGGATCGTCCACCTCGGCCGCAGTTCCCGTACAGAGGAACCGTGTCCTGGACCTAACTGGGGCTCGATCTGACTGAGAAAGCCCACGAACTGAATCTATGCAGAATTTCTTTCAATGGAGCGCGAGAGGCTGAAAGGGTTGATTTACTTTTGCAAACTGCCTCCTCATCGCACCCTAGCCCGGCCAGGGCGCACGCCTCACTTCGTTGTCTACTTGTGTCAGGGTCAGCTGTCAACACAACCCTTTGTGTCTCTTCCAGGAAAGGAGTGAGCGGTCCTTAGCCACTCACCGAAAAATGGAAATGATGGTTGGAAGATACGCGCGCGCGCTCGCGACGAAGTGACATTTAGTGCGGAGCAAAGAAACCCAGGGACACGGAGCGAACGCCTGGCCGCCGCTGGCCGCTCTCAACTTTCCCTAGCTGAGCTCGCTCCATCCTCTCTAAGTCACCTCCGCGCCTCCCTACCTGCCGCCCATCCGGCCCCGCCAGCCCCCCACAACCCCTCGGGCTCCGGGAGACCCGTCCCGGGTGCGCCCCGCGCCAGCCTCCGCCTCGGAGCGCCCAGCCGCGCCGCAGCCTCCCTCATCCCACTCTCGGGCTTCCTCGCTCCCGCCACAAAGGCAGCGAGGAGAGCTCGGGGTGACAGGCCTTTGGCCTCCAGACGCGGACCGCACGGGCTGGGACCCCTCGGGGAGCTGACGCGAGGCGCTGGGCAGAAACGGGTTCGGATCCGGGCTGGGACCAGCGCCTGCCCCTGCCCTGCAACAAGCTCGCGCTCACATCGCTCCGCTCCCCTAAATCCTCCTCTCCAGAAAAAGTCCGCCGCTGCGCTCCGCGGCGCAGGCAGGGTGTCCGTACACAGCCCGCCAAAGGGCAGCTCCTGCCGGGCAGAGGCGTGAGCTCGCGCCTGGCCCGCGACCTCTCACCTCCGGCCACCCGGCGCCCGCGCCCCAGAGTCCCCGCCGCTGCTCACCTGGCCCTGGAGTGGCGCGAGGGCAGAGGACTAGGGGGTGGCCCTCGTCTCGGCCGGGGTTCGTCTCCCCACCCCCAGCCCGGGTCCCAGCACTGCGCCTCCGATCGCTGAAGCCGCCCTCCTCCGAGGTGCTAGCGCCGCCGGTGGCTGGCGTCTCTCTGGCAGGCTCGCTGGTCGCGCGCTCAGTTCCCCGGGGCGGAGCAAGGCGACGGCCGCGGAGGCTGGAGGCGGATTCCTCAGGTGCTTGCCCCTCCCGCTTCCCCAGAACCTCCGCGGCGGGGACCCCAGCATCTCCTCCTCCGCCCCGCCTTTCGGCCTCCGGCAGCCTCCCCGCCCGCTTGTCGCCTTTAGGCTCTTTTGCCCCCGAGAGTTACGGGCGCACCCCGCCCTACCCGCCCTTCCCTAGGACACCGCACCCATACAGTGGCGCCTTCTGTCCACTGGTTCCACGCCATTTCCAAACTCTCTGGCACAAATGATGGGTGTGGCCACAGCGGGGTGTGGAGGGGTCTTCTGAAGGGAGATTGCCCCCCAGTGCGGCGGGCGCGCAAGGCCCAGAAGGAAAATTCTGTTGTCGCTGATCCCGCGTACAGAGTGCTCTCGCCTCGCTGCGCGAGTGCTTTCTCTGTCAAGAGGACGGCGACTCCGGAGCCCTAAGCGTGAACTCCGCCTGGGCAATGGTGGGTCAAAGCCCTGGCTTTTGTTTATTTGTTGGTTTGTTTGCATGAAGGGGGGTAGTGCATGGCAGGATGTGAACGAAACCAAACCACCCCGCGAGCCCCGAGCGCGGCCGGAGCCGACGGTGCACGTCGTAGGTGAGCACGCTGGTCCCGCGCTCAGGGAGGCTGCCGGCTCGCCGCGGCTCGTTGCGAACTTCGCGCACCCACAGCGATCCTCCCACCCCGCCCCTTCCCCGGGACCCTGGGCCTAGACCCGGGCTGCGGAGGCTGACCTTCGCCAGACGTGCGGCGGGCAGGTAGCGATCAATTTAGCTCCACTTTTCACAGCTGGTGGTTCTTCTGATTAGAAATGTAGCTCCGTTTTTTTAAAAAACTGTCATTGTTGCCAGAGATAAATGACTAGAGTCCTTCACTGGATTGCCCACACTCTGAAAGAAGCAACTCCATTCTGGGTGTGGTGCAAGAGTCTAGGTATAGAAAAGTTGATTTATTTTTAGTGTCTTTGGGGCAAGGAGAGCCCCGGGTAGCTTAGCATGTTCTTGAAAGTGAGGACGGACGCTACCTCGGTGGGTTGGTTATTTTATTGTTACTGTACCTGTTGTCAATTATAGTTTTTAAAAAACAGCCTTAATTAAAATAGATCTCATTTGATCTCTAAGTCAATACATTGTGTGTGCTTGTTTTGCCTGTTTTTTTTTTTTTTTTTTAAGAATCAAAACGCACCCCACCACCACCACCCTTTCCATAGATAGAGAGGGAATTAATAGGAAGATCGGATTCTCCAGAAAATAACTGAGCACTTTGTGCAGTTGTTACTAGCAAAAGTATGCGATTTATTTATGGTTTAGATTATTTTTCCCTCCCTCCTCCAATGGGAAGATATACTTAAGTGCCATTTTTAAAATGATTAGTTCTTTACTTGCCAGGATAAGGAGCTAAAGTGTTTTTTTGTTTGTTTGTTTTGTTTTGTTTTACAATTGAATTCTTATTATGCGGTCTTTCAAAACACATAGAAACACTTTTGTGGATCATGTGGCAGGAAACGTGGCTTTCCCAATTGTGGCTGTATTCTCACAATTCTGAATCTTGCTCACAATGCTGGTTCAGTAAATGAAATCAATATGGTTTTTCAATACTACAGCATAGAAGGGTGCAGATGATTAGCAGTATAGTTAAATATGTAGAAAAGGAATCCGATGTCAGCAAACTCACCATGGGAACTGGTCACATATAAGTGGAAAAGAGAGTAGAAACCTGAGATTTCAAGTTTATCTGGTGAATATAAACTAAGCTCCTAAGAGATTAAAGCAGGTGAGAGTCTTTTGAAAAACCCAATCTTTCACAAGGTCTGTATAGTTAGGGAGGGAGACACCTTCCATTTTAAAGATAAGAAAACTGGGAACAATGAGCAGCCTTCAAGTTTGTAAAACCACAGTGCAGTTTTCTCTCACTTTAGTTCAAGGACCATTTGTTGATTGCCAAGCACACTAGACTCTGGGGATGTGAAGGCAAATTTGGCACAGTTGCTCAAGGACCTTAGGCTAATATTACAGGACTCTGGTATTCATTCTTCATTCAATCAACAAATATTTATTAAACACCTATTGTGAGCCACATGTTGTAGCAGGGACCAGTAAACAAGACAAGTACCTAACAAGATTAAAAGTTAGTGATAGTAATCTACTATATTCTGGTAGATTGAAACATTTTAATGTCTCCTTGATTAGATAATAATCCTCCTTGCCCTGAATTTATTTATGTATATGCCTTGAGTCGCCTTCAAGGTTTACATATCCTTCATCATGCCCAACAGATTTCTGTGGTTATCAAATTTGATAGGGTTAAGAGTAAAAACTCTGTAGTTAGGCCTCGCAGTTTTGATTTCTAGCTCCAAAACCTATTTATTATGCAACCTTGGTAAAGTTACTTCATGCCCATTTTAGTGTCCCCATCTATAGAATAACATTATAATAGTATATACCTCAGGGAGTAACTTTGTAGATTAAGACAAAGCATTGTGCCTAGCACACTATAAAATATTAACAGCTATCATTGTCTGTGAATCCTTCCACTTTTACCCATAACAATACTTCCATAGATACACTGCATTAGAACCCAAGTTCAGTGAAAAATGTGAGACTAGTAGCAGTCAAGATTCTTAAAAATAACAGAACCTTTCCAAGTGGTTATTGTGAAGATCCTCTGCCTCATCAATGGAAATTCTAGGAAATTCAAGGATGAACACACTTTGTGATCAATTTCTGTGGCCCTTGGCTCCATGCTCTGGAAGACTAGTCCTTCCTTGTTCACGGTCTTCGATGGCCATGTTTGAAGTGGAATTGGGAAGTAAGCCTACCTTGAAGACTGTGTAATTTTCACATCCCATTTCACAAGTTTGGGGCCCTGAGAGTTCTTTTACATTTAAAGGTTTTTTAAGGCCAGGCTTGTGGCTGGTTTGGTCATTGTCCTGTTCCTTCAGGCACTTTGTAAATTTCATACTTATTCGCTTCCTTTGAGTTTCATGTACCAAGAGTCACACCCAAATTTTCTTAAGCAGTTTAAAATACTTTATTCTTTTTTCTCTCAACTTAAAGTTTGAGGCTTGGTGGCTCATCATCCTGCACACTATCAACTATTATCTCCCTTAGGAAGATGAGGAAGGGGCTCCTGCTCTCCCACTCAGAGCCAATTCCCTGAGAGGGAAAACCAACCTCCAACCTACCACCACCATCCTCAGAGGGAAAGACCTACTGTGGGGAACTGAAGAGTGGTTTCTCTAATCCCACGTGGGATGCCGGTTACCAATGCCAAATGATCTAGATCTCTACTTATAAATATGAGCAGATAAAAAAATATTACTAACTCTGACTGGTGTGGCTCAGTTGGTTGGGCATAATCCAGCAAAGCGAAAGTTCACCAGTTCAATTCCCAGTCAGGGCACATGCCTGGGTTGTGGGTCCTGGTTGGGTACATACAAGAGGCAACTGATTGTCTCTTGTCTCAGGTCGATGTTTCTTTCCCTCTTTTTCCCTTTCTTCCCTTCCTTCTAAAAATAAATTAAATATTTTATTAAATGTTACTATTCATGAAGAGAAATTGCACTATTTTAGAAGAGGACCAAATTAGAGCAGATATGACTCACTAAAATGGAGTTTATGCAGGAAATGGGAGAAAACTTTTTAAAATATCTTACTGATGTATAAAATCTTTTTAAAAAAATCTCTCCCTTCCCTTGTCTCTAAAAATATAAATAAAATCTTTATAAATAAATAATAAAATAAAATATCTTACTGATGTTTCCCTGGCTGGTGTGGCTCAGTTGGCTAAAGCATCGTCCAGTAACCAATGGGTTGTGGGTATGATTTTCAGTCAGGGCACATATGTAGGTTGTGAATTCGATCTCTGATCTGAGCACATGCAATCCCTGATCCAGGCACATGAATTCCCAGTCTAGGTGCCTATAGGGAGCAACCAATCACTGTTTCTCCCTCTTCCTTGCCCTGTCCCTTTTCTCTCTCTAAAAACAATGAAAAAAAAAAATAATAAGTTCCCAGGAGAGAATAAAAATTATCTTGCTCTGGTTCACTTCCCCAGCCCGGGCACATAACCAGGTTGCAAGCCAGGCCTCCAGCAAGGTCTGTAGCTGGAGGTAGGTGAAAGGCAACCCATACATTGATGTTTCTCTCTCTCTCTGCCTCTCTCCCTTCCCCTGTCTCTGAAAATAATAAATAAAATCTTTTAAAAATATATCCTGTTGATGTTCTTAGTTAAATTTAAAGAGTAAAAAGGACAGACTGTCATGAAAATATAGCAATTTGAGAGTCACAATATCCCTGGAAATTTAAAAAAAGAAATACGTGAACATTTAAGTTGAAGACTATAAAAACAGTTAATAGAAAAAGATACTGATAAAAACTGAATTAAAGAATCAGAAGATCATCTCAAAGAGTCCTTTCAGAGTGTAAAACAAAAAGATAAATAAATTGAAAGTCTAAGAAAAAAGGTAAAGGATTCTTAAAATGGATCCAAGAGGTGTAAGACAATAGATCTGTTGCTTAAGCCACCCAGTTTATGGTACTTTGTTATGGCAACCTGTTCAAGCTAATACAGAAGTTTCTCAAGGAGCTTCATATCTATGACCATCTCAGGCATAGAGTCATAGTTAAGACTGTTAAAAAACTTGAAGGGGTTTTTTTGCCAGTACTTTTCTTTTAGTGAGGTATGATCAATATGCCGCATTATATTAGTGTCAGGTATACAACATAATGATTCTATATTTGTATATATTGTGAAATGGTCACCACAACAAGTCTAGTTAATAATCAACACCATACACAGTTACAGAATTTTTTCTTGTGATGAGAACTTTTAAGATTTATTCTCTTAGCATCTTTCAAATATGTAATACAGTTTTATTAACTATTGTCATCATTCTATACATTGCATTCCCATGACTTATTTACTTATTTATCTTCTCTCTGGAGATTTGTATGTTTTGATTCCCTTTACCCATTTTGTCCACCACACACCCCCTGCCTTTATCAACTACCAGTCTATTTTCTTTATGTCTGAGCCTGGTTTTTTGTTTTGTGTTTTAGATTTCACATATACAATATTTGTCTTTCTCTGTTGACTTATTTCATTTAGCATAATTCCATTAAGGCCCATTCATTTTGTTACACATGGCAAGATTACATTCCTTCTGATGGCATTTTCTTTTTTGAAAAAGATTTTATTCATTATTTTTAGAGAGAGGCAAAGGGAGGAAGGAAGAAAGGAAGAGAAACATCAATGTATGGTTGCCTTTCACCTGCCTTCAGCTGGGGATCTGGCTGGAGACCTGGCTTGCAACCTGGTTATGTGCCCTGACTGGGAATCGAACCAGTGACCCTTGGGTTCTCAGGCTGGTGCTCAGTCCACTGAGCCACGCCAGCCAGGACCAGACATTTTCCTTATCCATCAATGGACACTTAGTTTGTATTCATATCTTGGCAATTATAAATAATGCTGCAGTGAATATGGAGATGTGTATATATCTTTTCAAGTTAGTGCTTTATTTTCTTTGGATAAATACCCAGAATTGCAATTGCTAGATCATATGGTATTTCTATTTTTATTTTTTGAGGAACCTCCATACTGTTTTCCATAGTGGCTGTACCAATTTACATTCCTACCAATAGTGCACAAGGCTTCCTTTTTCTTCACATCTTCATCAGCATTTGTTGTCTCTTATCTTTTTGATAATAGCCATTCTAACAGGTGGAGGTGATAGCTCATCTGGTTTTGACTTGCATTTCCCTGATGATTAGAGATGTTGAGAACCTTGTCATGTACCTGCTGACCATCTCTAGGTCCTCTTTGGAAACTGTCCATTGAAAACTTCTGCCCCTTTCCTAATTGGATTATTTGGTATTTTAATATTAAGTTGTATTAGTATGTACTCTCTATTTTTTGGCTATTAGGAATTTCTTAGCTTTGTCATTTTTCTATGTATATTGGATTATTTAGTGATTAATGGTAGACACCTTAAAATGTAAGGCTGAGTTGTTTTCTTTTGTGCATTTGAATAAGAAGGAAATTATGAAAACCATGCTTCTCTTTAAGGCCAGTTTTCTGGAGGAAGAAATGACAGAAGGATGCAAAGACAATGGCAATGTTAAAAGAAAGGCGGAGGGGGACAGAGGGGAGCAAAAAGGGGATGGATATAATACAACAACAATAAAATTTAAAAAAAGAAAAGAAAAGAAAGGCAAGAAGACTGCCCTTGGGGCCTGTATAAACAAACAAACAAACAGAGAAGCTTCTCCAGTTTCCTAACACCTTTAACTTCTCTTCTGCAGAGAGTCACAGCAATCTTTTAGTGGGCCTCTTATATGCGCTATCTTTGTTTCTTCAGCCTAAATCCTCATACCTCTCCTTCAAGTACCAGAACTGCTACTAGGGGTGAGGCAAACAAGCCACCTAGGGTGCCAAATGTAAGGAAGCACTCACTCTGCAGCTCCAACCTTGACTTTCCACCATCCTGAGAGTGAGGGCTGCCCTAAATTTGTGCCCATTAACTGCAACAGGGCTATTCAGCCTTCAGTGCTCATCTATTTTCTCAATAATCCTAGTCAAAAAAATTTTCTTGTCCAATATGTTGCAATAGCTCAGAAAAATAGCTCATTTTTCTGTTTGCTACAGCACCCGTATCACTCCATGTCAAAATCTGGATTCAGCCTTGATTCTGCTTATTCTTTCACATCCCACATTCAGTACATCAAGAAATCTTGACTCTTGACTCTGCTTTAATAATATGCCTAAGTCTGCCCATTTCTAACTCCTGCACTGTTACCACCTTGTTTTGAGACCCTGGACAATGGCAGTAGCCTCCCGGTTTCTAGTCACTAGACCCCCACCCCAGACTCTGCCCCACCACACCCTTACCCTTGCCCCAGTCTATACTGATGTGATGAGACATATCCCATCATGCCCCTATCAAAAACCTCAGCTGGCGGTCCCGAGTTACTCAGGATAGAAGCCAATCTTCTTGGTAGGACCAAGGCCTAAATGACCCTACCCAAGTCCAGCCTATCTCTTCCACTTTATTTCTGACCATATTCTTTTTTTCTCCCTTTGCTCCCAGCGCATTTTCCAGTTTACAACCGTTCCCCTCCCTAGTGTTCCTTTCAGCCCACTCCTGCCTCAGGATCTTTTCCATTCCAGTTGATTCTACCTGAAAATCTGATCACTCAGAAAGCAGCACAAAAATTCTTAATCTTTTCAATTCTCTGCAGTAAACAGCACTTTCTCAAAGAGACTATCTAAAAGAACACCCTCAGGGACTCTCTATGTAGCAAGTAGGTGCCTTTCCCCAGTCCTGTCCTCAGGCACTCTTCCTCTCTCTCTCTTTCCTAAACTCCAAGGGCTCTTTTGCCTCTTTAACTTGTTTCCTGAGCCCTTTTCTTCTACAGCTCATTTATTCTACATCTGTAACTTTCTAAATAAACTTTCTCTTTTAAAACATAAATACATAAGCATAAATAATATTCTCACTGGTTTACACTGCTTTATTTTTTACATTGCTTTTTTTTCGTAAGGAACTTATTACTGTCTATGTTTTGTTATTCATTTATTTGTATATTATGTCTTCTCCATTAGAATGTGTGCTATCTGAGGGCAAGATCTTTTGTCTTCTTTCTGCTCTTTATCTCCAGTACCTAGCACTGTGACTGGTGTAGAGAAGGAGCAAGAAATAAATATTCGGTGGATGGATGGATAAATGAGTTCTACTCAGTTTTATAGCTCTTTTACATTATTGTCTTACTCATGACAAGTCTTTGTGGTAACTCTCAAGATTTCATTGCTCTATATTCCCAAGGCATCTAGCAAAGTGCTTTGTAGTTCACACATTCAGTTAATGTTTGTTAAATTGAATAAAATCTACCTTTTTCTAACTTCTCTCTTAAGCCAGTTAAAATCCAGGTCTGATCAACTCTCTCCCCTATTGAAAATCATCCAAGATTTTTACTGATTTTTTTTAATGAAACTGTTGTTGGGGAGTCTCCTATTTATGAAATACAGATAGATTGCATACATGCTATTTAATTCTCATAATTACCTTATAATACAAGTAACACTCTCTTCACTTGACAAAGAAGGAAACAGCCTTAGAGAGGTTTAATACCTTTTCCAGGGTCATTTACCTGATAATTGCCTAATCAATATAATTCTAAGAATGCAGCTGTTTACACTATGCTTTGCAATTCTTCCTGTGTTTCAAAATTTTTAGAATAAAATCTTAGGAACAAACATTTACTATAGAGAAAAAATTTAAAACAAAATCATGTATTTTAAAAGCATGAGAAAATTGTATATAAAAATTAGAACAAATATGTAAAAAGAGACTTCATCCTCCCCCCAAAAAATCCTAAAGGATATTTATTAAATTATTAATACTATCTGTGTTTGGATAACATTGTGTGGGTAATTTTTCCTTTTTGTACTTTTTAGCATTTTACAAATGTTTAAACAGCATGTTATCCAATTCAAATTAAAAAATAAAGTTTTTAAAAAGTAAAAATGCATAGTAAACAACACTTTACAATCTAATAGTAAAATTGGTAGGACTCATGACAGAGAATGGAAATTAATGGATAGAAGCAGGCAGACCAAATGGAGAATTGACCCTTAGACTGCTCCTCTGCTTTGATAAATATTATCTGAATTACTTACAGGAACTCCTCTCTTTTACCAAATGATTTCTGCTACTAAAACATGACTATTTTCATTTTTTCCTTGATGATCAAAAAGACCACTTCTAACAAAACTCTTCACACTCCTCTATGTCCTATTGCTTGGAGTTGACCTATATCTATGGAGCCTTTGACAGCAACTGTCACTATTATCCACTTGGTATGTTAGTGGAGGCCTCCTAGTCATGTGGAGCTGAAGATTTAGTAAATACATCTTCAGGCCTTTGTAAGAATATTCCTGGAATTCTGGCTCCCAACTGTTAAAATAAATAAATTCTCTACACCAGTATGCCAGAATGGAATTGGGCTTTGGAGCTAAGGTCAAGGGTAGGGTCAATCAGCAGGGGTCTTACAAAATCTGGGAGGCTATGACATATCAGTGAAGGGTAAGCTTTTTTCTAATGTAAAAGTGAGTGTTTACAGATTCTTGAAACAAACAAATGTGACTTGACGTATTTGGTTTTTGTTCTCCTTTAAATAAAAAAATTTCCCCTGTAGTTTCTGATGGCAAAATCATAGTTAAATAAAGCTCCAAGTCTTATTTAATTAAAAGTAACTTCTTGAACTTAACTATTTTTTAATCAAATAATTCTCCACCATATATCAAACAGAGCCAATTTGATACACAAATTTAAGCACAAAATTAGCCTTTAAGGCAGTATCTTTGGAGAAAACACTAAAGAATCAAGAGACTGTAAAATAATACCCAAAGAAAAATTATTGATCTTAAATTATGTACTTGGCACCATTTTAGTGCATTAATATAATATAGATTTAGTCATAACTGTAATTTGGTTTGAACATGTTCTTTAAGTTTGCAGTGTATAAAAATCAAAAGGTTCTTATAAATTCTAAGTGAAATTAGCACTAATAATTAGGTTTCATATAGAGCTACAAATACACATTTAATGCCCAAGTGTAGAATTACAACAATTTTTAGCCAGAAAAACTAAATTTTCCTAAATTTAGTTTTCTGAAATCAGTCCTACATGATGTTTCATTAAAAAGGTATTCAATAGTCTAATAAATTTGGGAAATGGTATATGTTCTACTTTCATATTGCAAATGCCTAATTCAAATAATCATGATAAAGTCTTCAAATATTCTTTGATAAGAAGCATTATAGCTTTGTTTAAACCAATGTTTCTGAAACTTACATCATTACTATTTTTTTTTTTTTTTGGCGTAATATCTATTAACGTTTTTCAGAACTTCTTTGGGAAATACTGCTCTAGACCAATCCCCTCATTTTTATAGGAAGTGAGGGCCCAAAGATAAACTGATTTGCTTAAGGAAACAGTCCTTTATTTACTTAGAGAGACTCATAGATAAGCTACATAGTATTTTTTTAAATCAACTTCAATTATTTCTTCCTGTTGAAACTTTGCTTTGACCTATCAGTGATTATAGGCAAAAACAATGTAACATGTCTTAGATTCTGCAGCTATATTCTTGGTGAAAAATACTACATACTTCACTCTTCCCTGACTCTTAAATTGGTTTATATAAATCATGTAACCAGGCATCTGATGTAAATTAAATTATTTGGAGTAGGGTAAGTTACCTGTTAATTTCCTAACTGAAAATATCACTGGAAACAAAATTTTCAAGGTTCAGTAGGGTTTCCACTACTCTAAAAAGTCTTCCCTGAAAACCCATTCATGGTGGTTTTGCACTTTCCTGATCCAAATGTAATCAAATTGTCTTCTATGGTTATTTACCTGCCCTGTATATCTTTTTTTTTTTTTTTTTCCCCATGTAGGATTGCATTTCACCTGCCTCCAGCCACAGACCTGACTGAAGACCTGGTTTGCAACCTGTTTATGTGCCCTGGCTGGGGAATCAAACCTGCGACCTTTGGGTTCCCAGGCCGGTGCCTTATCCACTGTGCTACCAGCCAGGGCATGCCCTATATATCTTATCTCCCTAAATAGATTGCAAGCTCCTGGACTGCTAGAGCTCATTTTTAGTTTCCTTTTGAGACACCTTGGACATACTATAAATTCTCAAGAAATAATTTTTAATTGACTCACAAATGACTAATCCAGTGGCTTTTTCGACACTCAGTTAAATTGACTTTCTCAAAGAAAAGCTGATCTTAGAGTAAAAGTAGTCCTAATTGTGCTTTAGCCTGTTTTATGGCAAGACCTTAGAGATGTTGTAAACAAACAAAAAGAAACTTCCCATCCCTCCCTGTCAGTGATGATCCAAGTCAACTTTAGTTAGAAGACAAGTGCTGTACTAAAAAGGTTTAAACAAACCCAATATCCACAAAGTGAAATATTTTCCTGTTCCTGGAAATTATAACTTCTGTTACATATATACATCTTGGATTGATACGGATCAATATCGCCAGGTTAACTCATTGTTTTTGCTCACAGACAAATCAATCAGTGTATGTTCATTGTGTTGGTACCATGTTCTCAGTACTGCTATAGACACTGTAGTGTTACAGAAGATGTATAAAGGTGTGGAAGGTTCCCCACTTTAAGGACCTTACAACATAAATTAAAGATAAGACTAACACTGAAAACAACTGTGAATGATATAAGGTGGTCATATGATACAGTCCTGACTTGCAGGCTTTGGACTTAACTGCAACAGAAATTTGTTGATGGAAGAAAGTGCTGGGAGTTTCAGTCATAAAAAATAAAGATTTCATGAAGAAAATGAAACAGGAGATTAACACTAAAAGAGGGACTAGATTCGAGGCAAAGGAGGTAGGCTGTTCATTACAGTTTCAGGCAATATAATTTTGTTATTTCTCTGAGATGCCTCTGTTCTTGACTGCCGTAAGGCATAACATATATGAGGTCTGTCCGGAAGGCATGCAGGCATGTAATATGAAAAATAAGAGACATTTATTTAAGAAGATACAAGATACAAGAAACGGTGTACATAGGATAATGATGCCTCAGTTCCCATCAAAGTACATACCTTGGGATTTGTCTCAGTTTCCCAATTGCTATCAGCTACCCCATTGTACTTGCCTGAATCTCATCGATAGTTAGAAATCTCTTCCCTTTCAAAGGTGATTTTAGTTTTGGGAAAAGCCAGAAATCACAGGGTGCCAAACTGGGCTATAGTGGGGCTGAGTCACCTGAGTGATTTGATGTTTCACCAAAAAACTGCAGGAGTCATGATGCATGAGCAGGCATGCTGTTGTGATGAAATGGCCAATCACCATTGCCTATAGCTGTGGCCTTCCGAATCATCCAAATAGTTTCCACAGAGGAATGTTCAAGCTTAACGCAAAATTCGATGCAGATTTGTTGCTCTACTTGCTCAGTGATTTTGAATGCAATGGCCACACAGTAAACATGCTCACTCAACGGCCTCTACTGGCTCCACTGATTTATAATATCTAAAACAGAAAAATCATAAAATAGTGTAAGTGTATGATTTAGATAACGAGATAAATAGAAAAAATTATTAGATAAGAAGGGAAGTAATGAGGGGGTAACTTTTCCCTAATAAGCTTTATAGAACTCTTTGGATCTTTAAACTAGATGTGTATAAATACTGATAATAGTGAAAGCAAAGTTTATTTTGGTGCTTTGAGTGATTGAAAAAATAAACAAGGTCTGGTCTCTCAAATTGTTTATTATCAAGTTGGGGGAGGAGAGATACTCAACTATCATGTATGCAGGTGTATGTGACGTGTGCTCTAAAAGATTAAAAACAGCAAACTCTGGGAACCCTGAAGGGAGAGAGGGTATAGTCTTTAGAGATAAATAATTTTCCATAAAGGATTTATTTTAAGTGTGGAAGGGATTTTAGCAGGTAGAGACTAATCTACCTGGTGGTGAGCTTCCCAAGTAAAGGGATTGGGTGAGTAGGGCACACAGAGCCGAAAAGCTGTGATCTTGCCCAGGGAGGAATGCATGATCTGATTTGACGCCCTGCACCGTGCAAGCAGGAGAGGCTGAAAAATAAGGCTGGGGAGGGAAGTTGAGGACAGATCTTTGGATGACCTTGGATACCCCATGAAAGCTTTTGGAAGGCAATGGAAAATGAAGTTTTTTGAGCAAAGATTTGATATGATTTGAGCTGTAATTTAGGAAGATTATCTGGCAGCAATTCATGGGTTATGCTGCAAAGAGGGAAAAAAGAAGACAAAGAAATAAGAGGGAACCCAATTCAATAACCCAGGGCAGAGATAGGAGGGCCTGGACTTAAACAGGATTTGTGGAAATTGGAAGGCAACCATGGATGGGAGGTATTTCAGAGACAACAGTTAAACTTGTGTTTTTAAAAATTATTAATTTGCTTTTAATTTTTTTTCTGTTGGAAATTCTTTATAGGGACTATGGCTGGCTTTAACTGACTGACGTAGGCATATTGGGAGCCAAGTAAGTCATGGTGATTTGTAGCATAGTGATCAAGTAGTCAATAAGCTTTAGAGCATTCTGATCTTGGTACAAATGCTTGAAATGCTCATCTTCTTCAACATTATGTTTCATTTAGTTTTTTTAATGTATAGTTGTTATACCATTGACTAAGGACTTCAAAAATAATTATGCTTTACTTTTCATCATCTTATCTTTCTTGTGAGCCAAAATTATTTTAAAACAAATTAAGAAATAGTAATAAACTAGCAAATCTACTATGTTTTTAACCATAACTTGTCACATTGACTTTAGTCTCTTATATTCCCAATCTACTCATCATTCATATTGTCAGATAAATGTTCCTGTTTAATATTCAATCACCCATTCAAATTTGTATAGTGGTTCCCTAACATCTGTTCCCAAAACTGCAAATTTTCTCCTGGATATTGAAGGCCTTCAAATCAAGTCCCATCTTTAACCTTCAGTGACCTGTAACACTACACTTCTCCAGTTTAGATAATGTCTTTATTGTCCCCTATTTCTCAACATGCACATTGGCTCAGCGTTTTGCTTTCAGGCTTTTTCTTCCTGGAATTCCTTCCCTTGGACGTTTCCCTTAATCTGAATTCTTACCTATAGTTTAAGGCTGACTCATTGTCTACCATCTCCATTACCTCCTCTCCCAGGTACTTCAGAGAAAGTTGATCTGTGTGTTTAATACAGTTATATAGCATTTAGTGTTTGCACCATATAATTTGGCATTTGTTTCACTTAGTGTAATGTTTTCCAGGTCCATCCATACTATGGCAAAGGGTAAAATTTTCTTCATTTTCACAGCTGAGTAGAATTCCATTGTGTAAATGTCCCATAGTTGTTTTGTGCACTCATTTATTGATGGACAGTTGGGCTGCTTCCATATCTTGGTGATTGTAAATAATGCTGCAATGAACATAGGGGTTCTTATGTTCTTTCAAGTTAGTGTTTTGGGTTCCTTCAGATATATTCCCAGAAGTGGAATTGATGGTAAAAAGGCAGATTCATTTTTAATTTTTCGAGGTATCTCTACTGCTTTTTATAGTAGCTGCAACAGTCTGACTTCCCATCAACACTGCACCAGTGTTTCCCTTTCTCTACATCCTTGCCAGCACTGTTGTTTGTTGATTTATTGATGTTGGCCATTCTGACAGGTATGAGATCTCATTGCTGTTTTAATTTGCATTTCTCTGATGATTAGTGACATTGAGCATCTTTTCATATGTCTATTGGCCATCTGTATGTCCTCTTTGGAGAAGTGTCTATTCAGGTCCTTTGCCCATTTTTTAATTGGGTTGTTTGCATTTTTTGGTGTTGAGGTGTGTAAGTACTTTGTAAATTTTGGATATTAACCTTTTATCAGATGTAATGGCAAATATGTTCTCCCATTCTGTGGGCTGCTTTTTTATTTTGTTGATGACATCCTTTTCTATGCAAAAACATTTTTTAACATACTCCCATTTGTTTATTTTTTTCTTTTGCTTCCCTTGCCTAGGGAGATATATCCAATAAAAAATTCCTACAAGCAATGTCAGAGATTTCTTCTAGGATTTTTATGGTTTTGGGTCTAACATTTAAGTCTTTGATCCATTTTGTATTCTTCTGTGTTGTAAGAAGGTGATCTAATTTTTCTGCACATATCTGTCCAATTATCCAACATCATTTATTGAATAAACTATCTTTAACCCATTGTATATGCTTGCTTCCTCCAAATGTTAATTGACTATAAAGGTGTGGGTTTATTTCTGGGCTTTCTATTCTGTTCCATTGATCTATGTGGTTGTTTTCATGCCAGTACCATGTTGTTTGGACTACTATGGACTCATAGTACAGTTTAATAATAGGCAGAGTAATTCCTCCAGCTTTATTCTTCTTTGTCAGGATTGCTGTTGCTATGCAGGGCCTCTAGGAGTTCCATATAAATTTTTGAAATATTCTAGTGTTGTGAAATATGTCATTGGAATGTTGCTAGGAATTGCATTGAATCTATAGATTATGGAGAGTATGACCATTTTAATGATGTTAATTCTTCCTGTTCATGAACACGAGGTATGTGCTTCCACTTATTTGTATCTTCTTCTATTTCTTTCTTCAGCGTCTTATAATTTTCTGAGTACAGGTCTTCTATATCATTGGTTAGACTTATTTCTAGGCATTTTATACTTTTTGAAGCAATTGTGAATGGGATTGTTTTCTTGAATTCCCTTTCTGTTAGTTTGTTATTGACATTTAAAAATACAACTAATTTCTGAATATTAATTTTGTATCCTGCTACTTTGCTGAAGTCACTTATCAGCTCTAATAGCTTCTTGGTAGAGTCTTCGAGGTTCTCTATGCACAGAATCATGTAATTTGTGAATAAAGACAGTTTTACTACTCCCTTTCCAATTTGGGTGCCTTTTATTTCCTCCTCTTGTCTGATTACTGTGGCTAGGACTTTCACTATTGTGTTGAATAAGAGAGGTGAAAGCAGACATCCCTGTTTTGTTCCCACTTTTTAGGAAAATGCTTATAGTTTTTGCCCATTGAGTATGATGATAAGAGTAAGTTTGTCATATAGGCCTTTATTATGTTTAGGTATGTTCCCTGTATTCCCACTTTGATGACAGTTTTGATCATAAACGTGTGTTGGATTATATCAAATGCTTTTTCTGCATCTATTGATATAATCATGTACTGTTTTTTTCAATTTTTAAAAAAGATTTTATTCATTATTTTTATAGAGAGGGGGAAGGAGGGAGGAAGAAAGGGAGAGAAACATCAATGTATGATTGCCTTTCACCTGCCTCCTGGTTAAGGCCTGGCTTGCAACCTGGTTATGTGCCCTGACTGGGACTCGAACCAGCAACAGTGGGGTTCACAGGTCAGTGCTCCATTCACTGAGCCACACAAGCCAGGGCTGTGATTATGTAGTTTTTATCCCTTATTTTATGTGGTGAATCACATTTATTAACTTGTGAATGTTGTACCAACCTTACATTCCTGGAATAAATCCCAGTTGGTCATGGTGTATGATTTTTATGCACTACTGCATTTGGTTTACTAATATTTTGTTGAGGATTTGAGCCTCTATGTTCATCAGGAATATTGGCCTATAATTTTCTTTCTTTGTAGTGTCTTTATCTGGTTTTGGAATTAGGATAATGCTGGCCTGGTAAACTGAGTTTGGGAGCCTCTTGAATTTTATGAAATAGTTTGAGAAGGAGAGGTGTTAATTCTATTCGGAACATTTGGTGAAATTCCCTATAAAGCCAACAGGTCCAGGGCTTTTGTTGGTTGGGAGTTGTTTTTTCTTTTTTTAAAGTACTGCTTGAAATCCACTAGGTGTAACAAGGTCTATTCAGATTCTCAGATTCTTTCTGAAAATTGTATGTTTCTAGGAATTTATCCATTTCATCCAGGTTGTCCAGTTTGTTGGCATATAGTTGTTCATAATATTTTCTTTTAATCCTTTGTATTTTTTTGGTGTCAGCTGTTATTTTTCTTTTCATTTCTAATTTTATTTATTTGGGTCTTTTTTTCTTAAAAGCATGGTTAAAGGTTTACCAATCTTGTTTCTTTTAAGAGAACCAGCTCTTGGATTCATCAAACTTTTGTAATTTTTAAGAATCTATTTCATTTATTTCTTCTCTGATCATTATTATTTCCTTCCTTCTATTCACTTTGGGCTTTGTTTGTTGTTCTTTTTCAAGTTCCCTTAAGTGTGAAGTTAGATGGTCTATTTGAGCTTTTCTTTTTCCCTTTCTTTCTTTCTTTCTTTTTTTAAATTATTCTCTGGAGGTGTTAAATTACCAAGAATATGTGAAAACTCAGAAATAGCTCTTATAATTCTAAATATGTGTTCTTTACAAGTACACACAAGCCCTATTATGTGAGCCATATGTACGATAGTAGAATCATTTAAATTGCAAGAGTTTGGGTAGAGGGAGAGCATGTAAAGTAAAATTCTGTTTTACTATTGTTATATTACAGTTGTCCCATTTTTCCCTCATTGCTCTCCCTGTTCCACCCAGCCCATCCCCTCTCCTACAGTGAATCCCCACCTTGTTGTCCATGTCCATGGGTTAGGTATACTAGTTGCTTGACTAAACTCTTTTCCTCTTTTTTCTCTTTCTTTCTTTCTTTCTTTCTTTCTTTCTTTCTTTCTTTCTTTCTTTCTTTCTTTCTGGATAGGCTTGTAATGCTATGAATTTCCCTCTTAGGATTGTTTTCCCAGTGTCTCACGGAGTTTGGATTGTTGTGTCCTCATTTTAATTTGTTTCAAGGTATCTTTTGATTTCTACCTTGATTTTGTTGTTGACCAATTCATTGTTTAATAACATGTTATTTATTTTCCATGTCTTTGTATAATTTTCAGTGTTCTTACTGTGATTAATTTCTAGTTCCATAGCATTGTTGTCAGAGAAGATGCTTGATATGATTTCAATCTTCTTAAATATATTGAGACTTGTCTTATGTGGCTATCCTAGAAAACATTCCATGTGCACTTGAAAAGTATGTATATTCTGCTGCTTTGGGGTAAAATGCTCTGAAGAGATCAATAAATCCATGTACTCTAGTATGTCATCTAAGGCCACTCTCTCCTTGTTGATTTTCTGCCTGGCAGATCTATCCATTGAAATCAATGGTATGTTAAAATCCCTGACAATGATTATTTCTATTGATCTTTCCCTTTATGTCCATCAAGATTTGCTTTAAATATTAAGGTGCTCCTATGTTGTATGCATAAATGTTTACTAGGGTTATATCCTCTTATTGGATTGTTCTCTTTTATCATTATGTAGTGTCCTTCTCTGTCTCACTATAACCTTTGTTTTAAAGTCTATTTTGTCAGATATAAGTACTGCTTCCCCTGCTTTCCTTTCCTTTCAATCTGCATGAAATACCTTTTTTCATATTTTGATCTGCGATTGGTGTCTTGGAAGCAGCATATATATGGGTCTCGGTTTCTTATCCATTCAGCTAGTCTATGTCTTTTGGTTGGAGTATTTAAGCCATTTAAATTTAAGGTGATTGTTATTAGATATGTATGTAGTGCCATTTTATCATTACACTGTTTTTCTCTGTTTTTTTTTTTTTTTTTTTTTCTTTTTCCCCTCCTCCTCCTCCTCCTCCTCCTTCAAGCAAGCCCTTTAAAGTTTGTTGCAGTACTGGTTTGGTATTAACAATCTTTTTTCAGTTTTCTTGTCTGGGAAGCTCTTTATTTCTCCTTCAATTTTAAATGATAGCCTTGCTGGGTAAAGTAGCCTTGGTTGTAGGTCCTTGCTTCCATCACCTTGAATATTTCACACTACTCTTTTCTGGTGTGAAATGTTTCTGATCAGTAATCAGATGGCAGTCTAATTGGTGCTCCCACTTTTCTCTTGCAGTTTTTAGGATTCTCTCCTTGTCTTCTTTAAGCCTTGTTATATTAATTATAATGTGTCTCTGTGTAGGCCTCTTGGGGTCCAACTTGCTTGGGACTTTCTGAGCTTTCTGGATTTGTGTGTCATCTTCCTTCACCAGGCTAGGGAAGTTCTCAGTTCTTGACCCTTTGCTCATGCTCTTCTCCTCCTGGTATTCCCATGATGTTGTTCTGCCTCATGGTGTCCAAAATGTATCTTAAGCTGTCCTCATTTTATTTTATTTTATTTTATTGTTGTTGTATTAAATTCTTACCATTCTCCCACCCTGCTCTGTTTCCTCATTTAAAAAAAAAATATTTTACTTATTATTTTTAGAGAGAGGGGTAGGGAGAGACAGAGAGGGAGAGAGACATCAATGTATGGTTGCCTTTCACCTGCCTCCAGCTACGGACCTGGTTGGAGACCTGGCTTGCAACCTGGTTATGTGCCCTGACTGGGAATCAAACCAGCGACACTTGGTTTGAGCAAGCCAGTGCTTAATCCATTGAGCCACACCTGTCAGGGCTGTCCTCATTGTTTTTAATTCTTTTTTCTTTTTTGTTGCTCTGCTTGCGTGCTTTTTTCTATCTTGTCTTCCAAATCACTGATTTGATCCTCTGCTTTATTTAGCCTACTATTTATTTCTTCCAGTGTATTATTTATTTCAGATTATTGCTTTCTTTTTTTCTGACTCACTTTTTATGGTTTATATGTCTCTTTCTCTCTCTTTTTTTTTAATGCTGTTGACTATCCTTATAATCATCACTCTAAACTTTCTATGAGTTCAACTAGTTCTGGAGAATTTTCTTATTCTTTTATTTTGGGTTTGTTTCTTTGTCTTCCCATTTTGGCTGCTGCTCTGTATTTTCAACCTTAGTGCTTAAATTCATCAGGGGTTAAACAGGTCAGTTGTTAAACTTATCGAGCTGTAATCAGCAGCCTAGGGTGGGGCAAAATAATTCCTACAGGCAGGGCTCTTGCATCTGTCCGGACCCTCAGGCGGATGGCATTCAGAGATGAGGGCTGTGTCTGGGAAAGATGGCTCTGGTATGGGGAATGACTCAGCACAGGAATCCTGGTGGCTTTTTCTTCAGTTATTTTCCCAGAACCACCAACCCCAGATACTCTTCAAGTGTCCATTCTGCCCTCTGCCAGAGCCTCGGGTATGTGGCTGCAAATGAAATTTTGTACATTAGACCTCTAAGAGGCTCTCTGAGTCTTCAGCAGTCTCCCTGATAGACAGAAACCCTGCTGCTTTTCACAGTTGGATGTTATCTGGGTTCCTTTCTGGCTCTGGTGCTGTAGGCTGAGGGGTGCAGTTTGGGGTTTTGACCTCACACTTCTCAGGAAAACTCCTCAGCTGCTGAAATATCCCTCTGGATCTTCAGCCGCCACCTGTGGGAACCCAACCAGCCCTCTTGTGTCTTCTCTTCGGGGTCACAGTGAATTGGGAGGATGGAGATAATGCCATTCCTCAGGCTGATGCTGTATGGAGTGGAATACTCAACCCAATAAAGATGGTGTCTATGGGAAGTGAGGGAGAAGAACACAGCATGTGGACCATGGCAGCTGTTTCTCTAGCCTTCTCCCAAAGGCTACACAATGCAATCCCTTCCTGTATGAGTTCAGTTTGATCTGAGCCACCATCTCGCCACAGTAGCCCAGCGTGAGCGTCTGCAAATGTTTTACATGCTAGCCCTTTAGATGGTGCCTGAGTTTCTAGGTGTCGCTGTCTCTCTCTGATCGGTGGTAGTCCTACTGATTTTCACAACCAGATGTTATTTGGGCTAATCTTCCTGGCACTAGCACTCTGGGTCAAAGAGCTTGGCGTGGGGTTGAGAAGCAACGTTCCTGAGGTGGGAACTTTGTAGCTGAGATATCCCTCTGGATTCTCAACTGCTGCGCATGGGAGCAGTGCCAGCCCCCTTTATTCTCCACCCTTTGTATCAGTCTGAATGTGGTTTCTTCTGTACGATCTTAGTTACAAGACTTCTGTTCAGCAGGCCTTCAGTTGGTTATTTAGGTTGATCGTTCTATAACTTAGTTATAATTTTGATTCTGTTCTGAGGTGAATATAACTTCCATCTACTTCACTGCCATCTTGGATCTCTCCCAAATCACTCACTCAATGCTCTGCTTCATCCAGTTTGCTCTTGATTCCTCCTAGTGTATTCTTCACATCAGACAGTCTATTCTTTTTTGAGTGTTTTTTTTCCCAATGGTTTTTATGTCTTTCTTAATGCTTGGTATCTTTGTTGAAATTCTCATAAGTGTCTTGAACATCCTTAAAATAATTGTTTTGGACTTGGTATTTGGTAGGTAGCTTGGTTTCATTTTATTTAGATCCCCTGAACTCACCCACCCCCCAAGAATTGCTTCTTTTCTTTTCCTTGTTTTTCATTTGGGCTATGTTTCTGTGTCTCCTTATTTTAGCTGCCTCCCTACACTTGTTTCTGTGTATTAGGTAGATCTGCTATGTCTCCCGGTCTTTATAGGGTGATGTCCTGGTGACTCAGTGGTGCAATCTCCCTGATCTTCTAAGTTAGGTGCTCCAGAAATATCTTTTGTTTGAGTTATGTGAGCCCTTCTAATGTAGTTGAGTCTTGATTGCTGTTGGCCCATCCATGGTTGAGGTTGACTCCCAGAGTGGCTTGCTATGAAGACTGACCCCAACCAGTGTATAAGCTGCTTTCTGGGGTCTGACCTCAGGAAACTGAATTTACCCAGCAAGGGGTCTGGTTCCTGCTGCAATTTCCTTTTGAGTGTGCCACTTTTAGAACTAATCAGGTTGTGCTCTGATGTGGTCTACAATTAGCTACCAGGTCTATTGGTTTTGGGACATCTTAGAAAGACTCCAGTACAGATCAACGTCAGATGCTGTGTATGACCAGCCCTAGGCTATTGTGTTAGGAACTACAAAGCCACCCACAGTTGTTGGCTGCTTCTCTTGAGCCTAGACGTACAAGGGAGGGGCCAAGCTGCACACTGAGGTCAGCTTCCATCAGTACTGAGCCTGGGGAAGGTCAGCAAAAGGCCCAAGGCACACTATGACCCAGCTCTGCTGCTGGCTGCCTGTTAGGCAAAGCCACTGAAAGAGCCTCCGGGGGCATATGATTTGCATGAGGCAGGTTCTGAGTCACCAGGTAGGGGTGAGTGGTGCTCTCCACGTTAACATGGATTTGACCTCAGTGTCAGTGCTGTGTCTGTGGCCACTCAGCAAAAGTCTCATGGTACCCCAAGGTCAGCCACTGTTCTCCGGGGGGCCTGTCAACCTTTACAGTGGTGAAGGGTCTCAAGGAATTGTCAGGGTGAAGCCAGTAGATTTCATTAGACTAAAACAGATTAAGATCTGGCTCTGTGAAGGAAGAGCACAGGAATGATGGCTCTGGTTAGGGCATGTGGGATCAAAAATGACTTCTGCCCCAGAGCAACACAACTGAGTCTTTCCCTGTGCATCTCTGACACCCCTTGAGTCTGCCTAGACATCCTTGAGAGCCTCTAAGTAAATCTGCAACATGGGCCCAGGCTGCCCACAGCTAGCTGATTCTTCAGCAAGGTGAAAACTTGGTGAGGCAGGGTCACAGAGAATCAGGAAGGTTGGACCAGTGCATCTCTTGAAGCTAATGCCATACGGAGGGGAGTGATTTGTTTCTGGGACGCAGTGAGTGTAACTTCTATCTGCTTTGCTGCCATCTGGAATCTCCCCACAGAAACTCATTAATTGAGCCAGGTCAAGTCTTGAACTGGAGAGATGGGGTCAGTCTCACTGTCTCTCACAGAGATGCCACAGACTAAGAATGGAACAGGAATGCTTTTTCGAAAGGAAAATCCAGACATCATCACCTGAAGGAGAAATGATTCTGGGCAGAAAAGAATAGCCAATGACTGCTGTACACGTCCCATTGCCCATGTTGTTTAGAGTATTATAAAATCTTTCTTTAAAAAAAAAATTTAACAGCTTCATATGATTTGTGTCATTTTAAAAACACCAGTCCATTAAATCATATAGAAATAAGTATGCAAAAAAGTTTGCAAAACAGAACATACTTTACACATGTTTAAGTACAACAATTATCCGAAATTCCAGATTCTTCAGTCACTTCATTATTATACTGTGTCAGCTAAGTAATCCTTAACTTCAGTTGGAGTAAGTCTCCTAAATGCAGTTTCATTGCAGATTCCAACTTTACGTTATCTTCGGTCATTTGCCCTTCAAAGCTTTCCTTTAGGATTAATATGGCTGTATATATGGTATCTTCAAGTTCCAGATTTTCATTGTATCTTTTCTCAAGGAAAATTTTCCCATTGCTGTGGTTTCCCCAGCAAAGTAAGCTCCTGATGGAGCTGACTGAAATAAATATGATCATTCCTCATTCCAACCACAAATTAGTAAAGAAACTGAATATGGACAGATACAACCTGACTGGGTATATTCTTGTATCACAGAAGCTAGTCTCTGCACCAGCTGAGCTGTGGGAATGCATTCTTGGTAAACAAGGTATTACTGAGGTAGTTTTTGAGCTCTGTGTGCAAACACTCTATAATCTGGGCACATGCCACTATATACCAAGCCTATGTGTTTGATAATTGGCTCCACTTTGTTTACACTTTGCTCATCATACAGAATGGATGGTTGTTTCTTCTCCGTTGCTAATACCACACCATTTGCAGCTTTAATTCCCACTGAAGGGGCTCCACCAGCTACAGTAGCCAAAGCGTATTCAACCTGGACAAGTTTGCCAGATGGGCTGAACATAGTCAATGAAAAGCTGTAACCGTGCTCCACCATCTTTACCAGGAGAGTCAAAGCATTAAAATCTCTTCTAAAATATCCAAATAAGGTAAACTTTCTTGAACTGGCTAACTGTATTTGGTTTTTACACATTTGGAAAGCTGTGGATAGGCAAAATGTGGCATCTAGAAGAGTGGAGAGTTTAAATTATGGCAAGTGTAACTTGTGGTAAAATAATATCACCAAATGAATCCTCCTTGGTCTTTGATTTAGATTTGAAACAGCATCTCAACTAAATTGAGCCTTTTTTTTTTTTTCTTGGTTTCTTTGCTATTAGACATTGATGAATTTCAAGGATAAATATGTTCACATTATGGAGAATTTAAAATAGAAAATAAATTTAGTTATGTCATAATGACTTATAACAAGCAACAATAATTTAGCTTCAATGTTTACCAACCATCATAAAAGCAAAAAATATTTTATTTTTGTACTCTTCAGATGTTGTCCAAATCCCTGTCTCTACTCCTGCCTCAAAGTATTAGACAAAAACTGAACAGTAGCTTTGGTGGCTATCACTAGAGAAAAGTGAGGACATGGATCATGGAGGAGAACCTGGCCCTCTGAATGGTAAAATGGATGCAGTTGTACAAGTAGGTCATTAATAGGTCAAATGTCAATTTGTTGAGAACTGCCTTGTTAACTGGAACCCAGAATCATAAATTTACTTAAGTGAATTTGCACTTTCCACAGAAGGAAAATATAGGAGGAAAGGCATCTAACAATATTTCAGTGAAAGATAGAAACCGCATGATATGATGGAGGGAGGTGACTCAAAGGTGACACAAAACATAGAACATTAAGTGAGAAGATAAACAACTGCATGTGCTTATTAAAACCAATCAACAAATTGGCAGGGGAAAAGCTAGAAACCAAAGACTTATTCCTCAGGAGTTTATTTTTGAAGTTCTAGGTTAAATAGTTCATGTGTTCATGATTCACATGATGAGAAAAAGCATCTATGTTCATTTTTAATTAGAACAAAGAGTGGAAAATAGGAAAAAAGAAAATTTAGAACTTGGAAGTCAGAAAGATTCAAGTTCAATTTTCCACCACTCCCTGGTCATAACTTTGGCAAAATTTTGCATTCTCTCCAAGATTGTTTCACTATTTGTAAAATAGAAATAACAATAATTGTATGTACCTTAAATAGATTGTTTTAAGGGTTAAGTGAGAAAATGCATGTGAGATATTTTGCACAATACTTGGAATATATAATAAATGCTAATTAATTATCATCCACTATTATTATATTACATTATTATTATTAATGCTTAAGGAAAGGTTTTTTCCTTTTTATTGAATTTATGGGGATGACACTGGTTAATGAAATTATATAAATTTCAGATGCACAATACCACACACATCATCTGTACACTGTATTGTCTGTTTATCATCCCAAGTTAAGTATCTGTCCTCCCATCACCATTTATCCTCCCTATACCCTCCTCCACCTTCCACCATTAACCTCCCCCATGTCCATGTCCATAAGTTTTTTCTCTTTCTATTTTATTTTTTTATCTGGTGATAATATTTATTTTTTTCTTCACACATTTGCTTTTTTATTTTACTTAAAAATTTTTGAAATTTTGTCCTCATTTTATTTTATTTATTTTTTCTTAAATATATTTTATTTATTTTGCTATTATAGTTGTCCAAATTTTACCCCCTTTGCCCTTCTCCACCCAGTACCCCATTTTCTCTGGCAATGCCCCCCTTAGTTCATGTCCATGAGTCATGTATGTAAGTCCTTTGGCTTCTCCATTTCCTTTATCCTTCTTAATACCCCTGTCTATTCTGTAACCACCAATGTGCACTATTTTTTCCCTTTCACATCCAGACAATTCACCATTTAATTACTGCCTTCTGTCAGCTTCTCAAATCATATTAATACAAAGTTTTCTTTTCATTATTTCAAAATGCCTATGTTAATTCATTTGTTTAAAGAATTACTCTTTGAAGTAAAATGAACTGCAATATTACCAAACACATGCAAAAATAATACATTTACACATATTCATATTTTTACACATATTTAAAGTAGATACTGAATTTTAAAGAGTTAATACAAAAAATTTAAAATATGCCAATAGCTTATATAATTATTACATGTTAAATGATAATATTGTAGATATATTGTAGCAAATTAAGCAGGTTTTTTCTTCTTTAATACTTAGTTTACTCTGGAATGTTATTTCTGTGAAATATACCACAGAAATGGTGTATTGCAGAACTCACTTTTGTGAAAGTTGCCCTAGAGACAGTGCCAAACCCATAGTAAAAACTGAATTTGGTTTTTGAGTCAGATCCTTCCCCCTCCAATAATACAAGTCAACTTTATTTTAAGCTACTGAAACTACAACTTAACTACAGCAACTTATTCTTTTTGGAGTTTTCCATCTTAAATAGTAGATTGATTTTTTTTTTTTTTTGGCTGTGCACAGGTCTTACTTCTTTCAATACCTTCTGTTTTCCCTCTACATGTGTTTTACAAGTTAAAGCCTTCAGAAATAATGGCACTTGTAGTGCTCAGCTGGTCCCCAGAGTAGAAATTATTATGTCTACTAAGTTGAGGTAAAAAGCAAACACCCTAATATTAAAATAATTTTGTAGAATAGAATTTTTTTAGCTTGTGGTTGACTTCCTATGTGGCCCTAAACTAACCCCTGAACTATTTGAGAATCTGTTGTGGTAAAGATTAGGTATGTTCACATTTCAATAATAAAGTTTACTATAGCATTAATTTCTTTTCCCAAGCATCCCCAGTTTAGGGGCCTTCATTAACTGGAAATGTATATTTCCACAATCTATTTGAAAGGAATCTCATCTAATTTACATGCTAATGTGAGAATATATACTGCCTATGTGGACGAATCATATAGTTTAGTAGTTTTCAACTTCCATCCAAATTGCTCTTCATTTCCAGCATCTTTTCTAACCTAAAGATTGATTTCACAACACACTAATGACCAGTTGGTTGCTATTTAAAACATAAATTGCTACCAAAATCTATATATTACACACCCACAAATAAGCACATATTTTGTAACAGTGGATAAGAAAGATAGCATGTTTTCTATATAATATCCACATTTTCTTACTTTTTTCTTCTTCCTTAACTTCATTCAATTTTTCTGAGTTATTGCAAGTAACATAATTTTCCCATATTGTGAAATAATTCCAATCTAAGAAACTGCAGTAATGCAGATACAAGTAATATATAAAATTATACCTTATCTAATAAAATCTACTTATAAGAAGATAATTTTAAAGCATTCATAAGTTAAAGTTGGTTCTTATTCATTCAGCTACCCTGTCTTTTGATTGGTACACTTAATCCATTTACCTTTAAGGTTATTATTGATAGGTACTTATTCATTACCTGTTTTCCCTTTGTACCTGTGTTCCTGTCTGTCTCTCTGTTTCTTCATCTTATTAAAGCAGACCCTTTAGCATCTCTTGCAATGGTGGTTTGGTTGAACTGTATTCTTTTAGACTTCTTTTGTTTGGGAAACTCCTTATTTCACCTTTCATTTTGAATGAGAGCCTTACTGAGTAGAGTATTCTTGGTTGCAGGCTTTTGTTTTTCATTGCTTGAAATAGTTTTTACCATTCCCTTCTGACTTGTTGAGTTTCTATTGAGAAATCAGCCGATAACCTTATGGGAGCCCCGTTGTATGTTATTAGCTGTTTCTCTCTTGCTGCTTTCAGGATTCTCTCCTTGTCTTTGAAATTTGCCATTTTAATTATGATATGTCTTAGAGTGGGCCTGTTTGGGACCTTCATTGGGACCCCCTGTGCTTCCTGAGCTTGCATGACTTTTTCTCTCCTCAAGTTAGGAAAGTTTTTTGTCATTACTTTTTCAAACAGGTTTTTTATCTCTTGCTCCTCCTCTTCTCCTTCTGGTATCCCTATGATACGGATGTTATTATGTTTCATGCTGTCCTGCAGCTCTCTTAAAACCTCTTCATTCTTTTTCAGTCTTTTTTCATTTTGTTGCACTGCCTGGGAATTTTTTTCTACACTGACTTTCAGCTTGATGATCTGATCCTTTGCTTTTGCTAGCCTGCTTTTGATTCCTTCTCCTGTGCTCTTCAATTCAGAAATGATATTCTTCATCTCCTCCTGGCTCTTATTGATGGTTTCTATGTCTTTTTTAATGCTGGTGTAGTTCTCAGTAAGTTCCTTATAGCTTCCCTGGAGTTTTTTTGTAGTTCCCCTGGAGTAGTTTGTAGTTTTCTTTGAACTCGCTGAGCTCATTGAGCATCTCTATCATCATTATTTTGAATTCCATGTCTGATAGTGTCCTTGCCTCTATTTCATTTTGCTCTCTCCCTGGGGATCCCTCCTTTACTTTTGCTGAATGTTTATTTCTTTGTCTCTCCATTTTAGGTGAGTCTTGTTTATTTCTGCTTCTTGGATTGGTCTGTTTTGACTTACTGTCTTGGTGGTGTGACCTTTATTTTATTTGTTTAATTTATTTATTTCAGAATTAATTTTTATTTCACATTGGTAGAAATTGTGGAAAAGACTTCATTTTCCCACATTATAGCACATTTCAATGAAATATCTCTTGCCATAAATCATATCTTGCTGATTTGTATAACTGAAACAAGTTTACATTAATCAAGGTAAATCAAAATGACTTATTAAATGATTGTTTAAAAATTTTAAATCCAGACATAAACATATGGCTTCATTATTAACATTCTATAATCCATTACTAAATTATTTTCATTAGCAATTATAAAGATGCATTCCTAACACTGTTTTGGTCAGTTGGAATACAGAATAAAAAGTTCAGAAATATTAAGCAATTATTTTTGCAACATATTAAATTATGTGGTAACTATACCATATGTACTGAATTCTGATTAACCTTTATAACTGATAAATTTTTTTCAAATAGTTTTTACCAATAATCTAAGATTCCACTATTTAAAATCAAATAATTGCTACTTTTATCTTTACATGAAAACTAATGTTTAAAAAATCATCTGCTAAAATGAAAATTTCAGTAAGTCCATTGCAGATAAAAGTAAAACAAATTTTTCTAATGGATTGTTCATTTCCTACAGTAGCTGATTTCAAACATATGTATAAAAATATGCAAACTAAAGCTCTATACTCCAAGGAAAATTATCTTAGAGCAAATCATCTTAGAAATTATAGTTTTTAAGATCAGTCTTAAATATTCCGGAACATACTAGAATATGACCTAATAATTCTTTGAATTACAGAAAAATACAACCACAGAATTATTCTCTACCTGGACTGAAGATTCTAACAGCTATATAAGGTCTAACTTTGGACTAAGGTAAAATTTTAAAAAATAAGTAACATAGGAAGTTTGATGTTTGGTTTCTTTATGTAAGTATAAATACATTTTAAATACCATGTCTGGGAGTCAGAATGTCAAATTATTCATACAGCATGTATTGACAGTAGATGTCTAGCAAGGAGGCAATATTTGGTCTATTACGAAGGACAAGAAGAAAATTCATTTCTTTTCTAGAGAGGAAAATAGGATATTAAGAAATTATAACAAGGAAAGAAAAGCCTGGTCCCCAAAATAAAAGGGCCATTAATTGAAGAGAGCAGCATTACTCTTTACTGACACTTAGCAGCAGTATCTCTGTTATTAGAAATAACTTAATAACACCTTATTCTTTTTATGTATTATAATCATTGATTATATCTGAATACATATATAAAAATACAGATACTGCATGGTAACTAGGTATTTTGGAAGTAAGTTCATAGACTTAAGTAACAGCACTCATAAGTAGTTTATATCTTAACTGCCCATTTATGCCTGAACAAGTTTTCATTTGCATTCTAATAATTTTCAAATAATAATAGAAAATCTGGTTTCAGTATTTTATTATTTTGCTGAATTACATTTGGGAAGAAGAGCTAGCTGCTTCATCTATTTTAATAATACTATATTCCAGATCATATTATACAAATACATATGTTGAAACTTAAAAGATCATACATTTCCCATGAGGAGATATTAGTCAGTGTCACTGGTGTGTATTTGCAAAACATTTTAACACTGCAAACATTGTAAGTTTCAAGATCGGGCACAGGTAAAGGTTTATGCTCTACTATACTAATGCTGGTGTGTACTTCTACTCAAGGCCCCTTAGTGGTGTCAATCAACTGGAGGTAGGAGTTTATCCATGAACTGCCTGATATCCATCATTTCCTGCTGACATGAACTATGCATCATGCCTTCATAGGTTTTGAAGGTTACATTGACTGGATTTAGCAATGTTTTTAGCTTTTCAACAGTAAGAGAACCAAATATTAGGGGAACTAAAGGGTCACAATCTCTGTGGCACTGAAGAATAGAAATATCTCAATTGACACCACTGATAGGATCCTGTGGAAATGAAGTCTGCAGTGAAAGCCAGCAACTGAGTGCTGTGACACCTGCTAGTTTCCGCTGTGTGGTAAGCGCAATATATAAAGATAAAGCTCCTCCCTGAGAAAATCCTCCCAAAATAATTCTGTTTGAAGGAATGCCATTCTTCACCTCTTGCTCTATCAAAGCTTTTACATTTTCCACTGCTGTTCAATTCTAGGTTTATCCTCCTGTGCACCTGGTAAAAGCCCAATAATATCAAACCGAGAAGACACAGCCATGTTCGTATTTAATGTTATAGGCAGAACTGGTGCATGTGGGCAGATGTGTTTGATACGTGAACTTCTGGTACCTGCAAAGGCTTCTGCCCATCCATGCCCTGTATCTCCCAATCCATGCAGGAAAATCACCTGGCAGTGGCCTTCTGGGTGGCCAGCACGATGGCAGTAAGTGGAGCGGACATGTTATTGCCACACATACACAGGCTCCACGGACCTTATTTTTAAAGTATATTTTATTGACTATGCTATGACAGTTGTTCCAATTTTTCCCACTTTGCCTCCCTCTGTCTGGTACCTATCTTTCATTCAGCGATCCCTCCCAACCTTAGTTCATATCCGTAGGTCATGTATTTCAATTCTTTGGCATTTCCATTGTCTATACTATTCTTTTTTATTTTTAAATTATTTTTATTCTTTAAATTATAGATCATATATTTATTGTCTTTTAAATTTTTTATATCAATTATGCTGTAAGTTCCTTGGCTTCACCCTTTCCTGTACTGTTCTTAACATCTTCCTGTCTATTCTGCACCCACCAACTATGCTTCTTAATCCCTGTATCTTTCCCCCTTCTTACCCTCCCCCTCCCAGCTGACACCCCTCCAAATATTCCCCATACCTATGATTCTGTTCCCACTTAGTTGTCTGCTTAGTTCATTTTTGCTTTTATTTTTTAGATTCTGTTGTTGATAGTTGTAAATTTGTGGTCATTTTAATGTTCATAGTTTTTATCTTCTTTTTTTTAAACAAGTCCCTTTAACATTTCATATAATAATGGCTTGGTGATGATGAACTCCTTTAGTTTTACCTTGTCTGGGAAGCACTTTATCAGCCATTCCATTTGCAAGATAGAGTAGTTTTGGTTGTAGGTCCTTGCTTTTCATTACTTAGGATACTTCTTCCCAGTCCCTTCTTGTCTGCAAAACTTCTTTTCAGAAATCAGCTGATAGTCTTATAGGGACCCCTTTGTAGGTAACTCTTCGTTTCTCTTGCTGCTTTTAAAATTCTCTATCTTTAACCTGCGGCATTTTAATTATGATGTGTCTTAGTGTAGCCCTCTTTGGGTCTAGCTTCTTTGGGACTCTGTGCTTTCTGGACTTGTATGACTATTTCCTTCACCAAATTAGGGCAGTTTTTCTTCATTATTTTTTCACAAAAGTTTTCAATTTCTTGCACTTCCTCTTCTCCTTTTGGCACTCCTATGATTCAGATGTTGGCACATTTAAAATTGTCCCAGAGGTTCCTAAGCCTCTTCTTGTTTTTTTCAATTCTTGTTGCTTCATTCTGTACTGATTGACTATTTTTTTCTTTCTTATGTTCCAAATCATTGATTTGAACCCCAGTTTGCTTCCCTTCTCCATTGGTTTCATATGGATTTTTCTTCATTTCACTTATAAGGCATAGCCTTCACTTCTTCTGTTCTGCGTTTGCTGTACTTAAGCATATCTGTCAAGTGAGTGAGCATCTTAATCACCAGTGTTTTGAACTCTGCATCTGTTAGGTTGGCTATTTCTTCATCACTCAGTTCTCCCACTGGCATCTTGATCTCTGCTCCTTCTTTTGGGCCATACTTCTGTTTGCTCAACTTGGAAGCTTTTTGTGATTGCTTCTGTGTCTTAGGTAGAGCTGTTGCACCTGTTACGTTGAAAAGGATGGAGCCTTAGGTATTTGTCAGTGCAGGATGACCCGTTTCACCACCTTGTGAAACGGGCACTGTATGTGGGGGAGGGGTCTTAGAAAAAAATGTGGCTTGCCTATTGAGACTGCTAGTGTCTTCCTTCACCTGACCCCCACTGGTTTTCACAGTTAGAAGCAACGTGGCTTCATTTTCTCCAGCACCAGTACCGTGGGCTGCATAGTCTGGTCTGGGGCCTGGACTGCTTCCCAGGTTTAAGTGTATTACTGTGCTTTTTGCCACAGCCTCAGCTCCTTTGCCACTGCTCCCAGCTCCATGCCTCCTACCTGACTAGCTGAGTATTTCTTTATTTCTTCATTTGTTGCACTTCCCTGTAGTTCGATTTTCTGAAACTTCTGTGTTGTTTTTAGTTTTCAGGTAGATGTCATTTCCTTCTTAGTTGTAAGGGAGATGTAGTATGTCTCCCTACACCTCCATCTTGGTCAGAAGCCTCTTTTTATTTTTTGCTCAGTCCCTTCACCTGCACCTAGCTCTCCCACCCTGAAAGCTGTGCGCCTGCTCTCCAGCTTGTTAGTTCATTTTGTTCATTAGATTCCACATATTAGTGGAATCATATGAGACTTGTCTTTGACTGGCTTACTTCACTTGGCATAATGTTCTCCAGGTCCATCCATGCTGTTGCAAGGATAAGATTTCCTTTTTTTTAATGACTAATATTTCAATGCGTAAATGTACCATAGCTTTTTCATTCATTTATCTACTGATGGGCACTTGAGCTGTTTCCAGATCTTGACTATTGTAAATAATTCTGCAATGTACATAGGGGAGCATATATTCCATTAAATTAGTGTTTCATGTTTCTTTGGATATATTCCCAGAAGTAGAATCATTGGGTCATGAGGCAGTTCCATTTTAAATTTTTTGTCGTAACTCATACTGTTTTCCACAGTGGCTGCACCAATCTGCATTCCCACCAGCAGTTCACGAGGGTTCCCCTTTCTCCACCTTCTTGGCAACACTTGCTGTTTGTTGACTTATTGATATAGCCATCCTGACAGGTATGAGGTGGTACCTCATTGTGGTTTTAATTTTCATTTCTCTGAAAATTAATGACATTGAGAATCTTTTCATGTCTATTGGCCATCTTTGGAGAACTGTCTGTTCAGGTCCTTTCCCCATTTTTAAATTGAATTGTCTGAGTTTGTTTTTTGTTTTGTTTTGGGTTGTTTTGTTTGTTTGTTTGTTTGTTTTTGGTATTGATTTTTATATGTTCTTTACAAATTTTGAATATTAACACCTTATCAGATGTATCCTTGGCAAATAGTTCCCTTCAGTGTGTTGTCTTGTTATTTTGTTGGTGGTTTCTTTTGCTGTGTAAATACTTTTTAGTTTGATGTAGTCTCATTTGTTTATTTTTTCTTTTGTTTCCCTTGCCTGAGGAGTTATATCAGAAAATCTCAGACATTTTAAGAAATGTCTGCCTATATTTTCTTCTAGGATTTTTATCGTTTTGAGTTTAATATTTAAGTCTTTTACCCATTTTGAGTTTATTCTTCTGTATGGTATAAGGTATTTCATTTTTTGCACATATTTGTCCAATATTCCCATCACTGTTTGTTGAATAGACTGTCCTTACCATACTGTATGTTTTAGCCTCTTAAGGTGAGTTTCCTGGAGGAAAAGAGGAACCATTAAAATGACTGTTCTATGGAAGCAGAACTGGATAGGTTCAGAGGGTTCAAAATCTTGACAGTGCATTGCAAGCATAACCAAAGATGGTTCTAGCTGGATTTTCTAGCATAAAAATGATCAACCTCCCTTGTGGATGTCAAGCAGGTGAGGGTCAGAATTAATCTTTTTGTAAAATCAGGGCTTGTGATATCTTGTTTTACATTTGTATCACACATGCCTGTATCTCAGGACATGCTAGTGGAATGAATGAAAGAATGACTCTAAGATACTCTATTGGGGACATATGTCCACTTAGAAATCATAAAGTTATTTTCTAAGTATCAAAATTTTATAAGCAATCTGCAATTTCTAGAAAAGGAGAGATCATGATAATAATATTTATGTCTATAAGGGGCCATTGTACCTGAAGGAAACATCCTAGCAGCACATGGGACCCTAGAAATTGAGAATTAATACTTTAGCCTGTCACTTCCAGAATATTTGAGCTCTGTACAAGGATAAGGCAGAATAAACTATGAGGCTTGGGTGAGGTTCAAAGTATAATTCATTTTCAAATTCAAATCAACTGAGTGCATACTCAGTCTCCATAAGTCATAGTCCCCTGAAATAACTTGAAGTACTTAGGTTTGTTTCCCTTGCTGCTTTTATTTTCAGGTGTTACTATGATGTATATTCTCCAACTGGTTGCCATTTGGAAAAATAACTTACATGTTCATTGAGATTGTTTTTAAATAAAATAATGACAAAATGAATTCTAATCAATTAACTTTAACATTAAAAATCATATACATTAGGAAGGCAATTTAAAATGTAAAATAGCTTTAAACAAATAGCTAAAGGCTGTCCAAATAAGGTTAAAAAGCAGTTAATAACTGAGACTGAGCTATAATATTCTATATATTCTAATTACTTACCTACTATAAAAGTAATATGAATGAGAAATGACTCATTCTCTCTTAAATGCAAGACTTACTCTGTAACTACTAAATGATGAAATGTTGGTTAAAAATTATTGGGAAACAAGAGTATAAGAGAACATAAATAAAGGAGACTCATACAATAAAGAATAAACTAGATTACAAAGAAAAAATTATGAAATTGTAAGAAACCAGATTTAAGAAGAGAATTAGAGAAAAGTTTAATGGGTTTTTGCTGAACCTGAATTGTGGAAGAGGAATGGTGAGATAAGAGTTTGGAAAAAGGGGAGAGGTTTCTTAAAACCTCCATATCAAAGAGAAACCAAGATTTTAAGCCCTGGAGCCTTAAATCCTCTTGGGACTCAGTACAGACTAGCATCTGCCACCGTAATTACAAAAGGTGTCATCTGACTGACCTCATGCTGCAATGTTAGGCTAGTTGTGTGAAACAAAACAAAATTTTACTTTCTTAACATCCTTTAAATAGGTGTTACTTCCCTTAATAGCACTGTTGTGCTTGGTCAAGGAAAGAAGAGAAAATTAAATCCTTATTCAACAGCTTTAATAATGTTTCAACCATTATTTTTAAGCCTCTACACTTTACCCTCTTAAATCTTCTAACTTCTTAGAGGCCTATAGTTATACATGTTCAATTTTTTTCCTCCTTACTTAGGTGGTTTGGAGTATTTTAAATTTGCTCTCATTAGAAACACAAAATAGTTATTCTAAGTTCTTTAGATCTTCCCTTTGGAATGCATAGTTTAAAACTCTAAGTTTAAATTGTAATCAGGACAAAATTAATTTCCCTTTAATTTGTGTGGCACCTAGTTTTCAAATGTTTAGTGGGGGGGATTTTACTGTTTGTGGGGTCTTTTGTGAAGAAGTATTATGACTGAATATCACAGCTAATATAGTGAAGATAGTTTTGGTGATCAAACATAAATATAATTTTAATATTTTTCCTGGGGATAAAATGAGAGATAAAAAGTTATATGTATCTATAATTCTGGTCACAGTTTAAATGAACATTATTTCATTCTTGAGTAAACTATCTAATAGCCAACATTTCTTAAATAAATAAAGCAAATCTAGAGAATAGCAGAAATTGAGTAAAGTCCTGCAAGCAAAATAATGATTAAACTGTTGCTAGTAGATTAATGTTTATATTCCTTAAAAAAAAAAAAAAAAAAAAAAAAGATAATAGCTACAGTCATAAATTGACCTGACCATCAATCAAGATAGCACCTCTTTGGGCCTTAACACATGGTCCACTTACTTCCCTAGTGGTCATCAGTTCTTTAGCATTTAGTCTATATTAGGGTTTGAGGTGCTACTCCTACAGTGCATCCATCAGTGTAAACTTTCAGAGGACTAACAAAACTCGAGGTTTGTTAGGCTCTTAGACATCTATAGAATTCTCTCCTACTTCACAGTGAAAATGGAATGCTCTCTCAGATTTTGGCTTTTATATTAGCTATGATGAGCACAAGGTGTAGATAGTGGGTAAGGATTTTTTGCATCACTAAAAAGAGACCTAATTTCTCAGCTTAATTTTAAGAAATGGTGTGTACGCCTTGTTTAGTTTTGTATTTTAAAAGACAGTCTAGTAAGTGATTTCAAAGTTGGTCACTTGACTCAGGTGAGTCCCTATGTTTCACTGCATTTTAGACTAGCTCATTGAAAATGACAGAAACACCTACAATTCAAAATCTCCCAAACACTTGAAGCATGTAAGTTATTTGTGTAATAATCTGCTTGGGAATAAAGGCATAAAGAAAGTATAGGGTGGTTAAAAACAAACAAACAGGGGATGGATGTAATACAACAACAATAAAATTAAACAAACAAACAAACATACTTTGAGTTCATTTACTTCGTATTTCTGACCTCAGTTTTCTTAGCTGTAAAACAGGATAGTAATACTTAACTCATAGTCATGATGTAAAGATTAAATAAGTTAAATAAGAAAACACAGAAAGTGCCCAATTTAGCAACTGACACATAGAATATATTTAATAAATATTAACCATTATTATTAGAAATATACTAAGATAGAGAAGGGAAAAAATACCTAAGGTAAGACTCCTATTTATATTGTAGGCTATCTTAATTTGGACAATTGTTCCTTATTTCCTTTATCCAATCTTTAAAAAGTATTGTTGGAATAAGGATAAAAACTTCTTTAAAATAATGTTTTTATTTTTCAATTGTAGTTGAAAAATTAAAATATTATATTAGTTTCAGGCATACAACATAATGATTAGATATTTATATAACTGACAAAGTGATCACACTGATAAATCTTGTACCTGGCTGATACCATACATAGTTGTTACAATATTATTGACTCTATCCCCTATGCTGTAATTTACATCCCCATGAATGTTTTTATATCAAGTAATTTGCTTAATTCCTTACCTTTTTCACTTATCCCAAATCCCCTCCCATCTGGCAACCATCAAAATGTTTTCTGTATATTTGTTTGCTTCTGTTCTATTTGCTCATTTATTTTGTTTTTTGTTTTTTTTTAGGTTCTACATATAAGTGAAATCATATAGTATTTGTCTTTCTCTGTCTCACTTATTTCATTTAGCATAATTCTGTCTAGATCCATCCATTCATGTTGTCACAAATGGCAAGATTTCATTCCTTTTTTTATGGCTGAGTAATATTCCATTGTATATATGTACTACTTTTTCTTCATCCATTTGTCTACTGATGAACACTTACATTGCTTCTTTGTAAATAATGATGCAATGAACATATGGATGCATATATCTTTTCAAATTAGAGTTTTGAGTATTTTTGGCTGAACACCCAGAAGTGAAATTGTTAGATCCACCTTTGTCTCTTGCTATAGCCTGTCGTTTAAAGTCTTTTTTGTCTAATAAAGGTATTGCTACCCCAACTTTTTGTTTATTTGCTTGTAGTTGCATGAAAGAACTTTTTCCACCCCTTTACTAAGATAAAAGCTTTTTAAAAATAGTTTTATACAAATACTAGAAAACATTAATTTTAATTCAGAAACAAACATTCTATGCATTAAAAATGGTGCTTAGATATTATTTTCAGATAGTTATATGCATGTAGTGTTACTTCTCTATGATAAGCTGCAAATGAAAGAAGATATTAAAGCAAAGAACATGGTAAAAATAACTAGGATCAGAAAACACTTAAGAGACAAAGGAAAGATAAAGATGACAGGAACACTTCATTCCTATCCCTTAAAATATGATTCTTGGTTTCTCTGATAGATTAGGCAACAAAATACAAGTTTTGTTCAGTTTCAGGCTCAAGGTTGATCTGTTAAATAAAGCCAAAAATAAATTTCCAGAAAAATTTAATAGGTTGGCCTATGTTATATTGTACCCTGTAAATTTTCTTGGAGAAATTACCCCTCTTCAAGGAAAGGAATGAAATGTTGCTCTGTTTCTAACTCAATCACTATAAATCACCTTGGAAGTGGAGGCTTGTGGAATAGATGTTCTCCAACAAAATGAACTGCGGAGAGTCTAAAATGTTTGATTGAAATAAGAAAATAAAATTTTCAATTATTTTCAGAAGCTGCATTTATGGTATAACCAAGAGCATTATTACCAAGAGAGAAATACTTTCAAGACTCAGTGTTCTTTCACTAATATAAATAACCCCATTTTGGCAGTTCTGATCACTTAGAATCCAACAAAGAACAGAACATTGCCAGTAACAGAAATAGAAAGATAGCAATGTTGAATTCTCTTCCTGCAGCACTGACTTAGATGGCTATGTGATGTTTCGCAGATTAGTCACCTAAAGCATTTCATAGTTCTTATCAGCAAGTGAACTTTCTTAGATTAGTTCCAATTTCCCAGGAGTTTCTACCTGGGGTTGTCCATTAGGGCTCTACACAGAGCAGGTTTAGAATGAGTTGGTCATTCCCCCCACCCCCACCCCAAAGAGTAGAGGGATTCAGGGCCTAGCAGTTTGGGCAGGTCAAGACAGGGTAGTGGCAGAGGGGAGAGAGAGAGTAGTAGATAGATAAAAGGTATATTTGGGAGACAAAATCAATAGACTTGTTAAAAGGAAAAACCAATGGTGACCACCAAATTTTAAGTTAGAATAATTAAATAGGAGCCATTTACAAAGCTGATAAACTGAGAGTTATGGGGAAAAAAGTGTTATATAACTCTTCCTATGTATAAGAACTTTTAAAATACTTTTAAAAAATTGAAGCACCATCAAGTCTCTGCATTTGAAAGCATGTTCTAATTGTTTTTCCTTTGTACAGTATGGTTTTGGTGTATTATTCACATCTCTTAAATTATATAATGCTTTGAAAGTTATACAGATAATCATAACTAATGATAAAAGATTACTCATTCAAAAAGAACATTTATCTTTTGTGAAGTTTAGAAAAAAGTTTTTATTTTAATATTTTATTTTTATTTATTTAAAACATTTAAAAGATTTTATTCATTATTCTTTAGAGAGAAGGACAGGGAGGGAGGAAGAAAAGGAAAGAAACATCATGCCTTTCACCTGCCTCCAGCTACAGCCCTGGCTGGAGACCTTGCTTGCAACCTGGTTATATGCCCTGACTGGGAGTCGAACCAGCAACCTTTTGGTTCACAGGGTGGCGCCTTATCCGCTGTGCCACCAGCCAGGGCTAGAAAAAGGTTTTAAGACATTTTTTTCTAGCCCTTTCCCCAAGTCCCATGATTTTTCAAATGAATACAATCAATTACATGCTATTAATTACATACTTTTAAAAATCAACTTTTTAAGAAAGCCAGCAACTATTGGTTGGGCTGGCAATGCTAAGCTGGCTCAAAACATTATTTGTTAGAGTAAAATAAATAAATAAATAAATAAATAAATAATAAAATTATAGTAGTTTTTGTTTGGGAATTTAACAACTATTGAACCTGCATAAATCTAAAGTTATTTTTGTTTAAAAATAAACACCTTAAGACAAGAACTATTTTCAATTCCAAGATTCAACTAGAAAAAAAGAGAAAAAATTTTTAAACTGAATTTAGACGTTCATTTGTTCAAAAAAGATAACAGTGACATCTAGTGTTCATTGGGAGTATCTGTAACTTATTACATCCATTTACCCTACCTAGATACATAGAAATGAAGACAAATGAAAAAAGTCATGTTAGTAGCCATAGTAATGATTGAAAACAGATGCATACATTTCTGAGAGTTCAGAGCCCTTAACCTGGTTTCAGAAACTGAGGAGTAGAATTCTGAAGTAACTACTTCCTGAACTGATATGAAAAGGGGAAAAATCACAGGTGACAGACTGGGAAGAGAATTGCTATCTCAAAACAAAACAATAGAATATAATACAAACAAAAAACCCAGCAGCATGAGTCAAAGTAGACAACCAAGGAATGAATTATATTGTGGGGCAATTTCAACTGCACCAGCATAAAACAAAGGGCAGTGAGTGTCTGGAAGGGAAGCAGAAGAAGGAGGCAAAGCTAAGGTCAAGCACAGTTTGTACTTTCAATTGTACATATGAAAAGCCACCCTAGACACAGCCTTATGATTCATATAGAGCTGTGGAAGTACATGGGAGAGTAGAGACTAAAATAGGATATTATTGAAGTAGATGATGGTAGCAGCAAGAAGAGAAGATAGCTTTAATAAATAATTAGAAGATAAATAATTGGGCTTTATGGCTTGATTGTGTATAAAAGCTAAATGGCAAAGAAAGAGTCAAGGATGTTGCCTTTTAGAGGTCTGGTAAATTGTATATTCACCAATTAATGCTTTTAAATTATAAGAAAAACAATATAGTTAGTAGGAAAGATGACATGTTAATTCTGAGGTGCATGGGAAATAGTTCCATGTCAATGCAAACAGGTAATTGGATTTTCTGTTCTTGATTCCTTGCGAAGAGAATTATCAGTATAGAGGTGGTTGCTGAAACAATAGATAAGATTTCTTAAGAAAGTTATACAGTATAAAATAAGAGCATGGGTAGGAAAGGCATCACTAATGATTAGTAAAAAAAAAAAAAAGAAAGAAAAATTTGGAGTTGGATTTGTTTCGAATATATTAGAAAAAAAGGACCCAATTTTTTCAATATCAAAGTATAATTCACTGAGTCAATATTTCAGAGGTTGCCTTTTGAGGTTTAGCTATGCAAATACTATCATAGTATCAGATGAATATATTTTATATTTATTTACTATATTGAACAGATTTGTTCAGCAAAAAAAAATTTTTTAATTAAAAGGAACTTTTCATAAACTAGCATGAGTAAAATACTTCCTTACCATGTAACTTGAAATCTCAGGGAATGAACTTCTTCAGGCATAGCTGAATCCAAACGCCATGTCTTCGGTGGTCTATCTCTATGTGTACAAGATACTTTATTTACAAGTTGACTTAATTTGCACACAGAGGCAAAAAATAATAATAATGGGGGATGAATTTAAATGTAAAACTAATGACAACCGAGAACAAACAAACCTTCCTTACCCTTCAGTGCCTTGTATCAAGCTTCCTTAAAAGAACTCTGGCTTGACTTTAATCATGTGTCCATCACTTAAACCAATCACTATGTCCAGAAGGATGACATATTCTGATTGGTTACCTGGGGTTGTGGCGCACTGTGATAACAGTAAAGGCAGAGCCATAGGTGTATTAGCCCTCTGAGAATCACATGGAAAGGTTGTTTCCTTCAAGGACTCATGCTTTAGTAATTAAAATAAATAGTTTGACCATGAGGAGGAATGTAGATAACTATAATACAAGTAAGGATACAAGGAAGATTGTAGATACTATAATACAAGCAAAGACTATGAAAACCTAGTGAAAGGAATATCTTATCACTGGAGAAATCTTCTTGAAAACCATTTTGTTTTAGGGTGTCTTGCCTAAAGCAGTTGATGTCCTTCATTCTGAAACTAAACACACACCTGTCCAGGAGTGAAAAAGCTGAAGAAGCCGGCAGGAGAAAGTGTATTGCAGGCCTGGGCCACACCAGTGAGGGGAGCCAGCAGATAGACAACGTGTGAGAGCTGCAGAAGACCTGCCCTGGACTGCTTTAATAGATTAACAGCTATTCGAGATAGCAGAAGGGTCGGTGTGTTCATCTGGGCCTTTGAGGAGTAGATACCAAAAGGGGATTAAATATGCAAGAATGTTATTATAGGAAACACTTGTGAGGAAAAAAAATGGGGAGGGACCTGGAGAAGGCTGGGAGATCCTTCAGATTGTGATGCAGGTCTGCCCCAAAGTCAAGGAGAGAGGGAAGGAAGATGATGGATGAACTGTTCATCAGTCTGAAAAAGGTTTGGAAAAGACAATGCAGAGTCTTTGATTAAAAGTGCCATCAGAGGAATCCCGTGTCTCTTGGGAGCAGGGTTTGCTTAGTTCCCTGCCATCGTTAATGGCTGTTTACACTTGATGTAAATGCAGCAATGATTTCAGAGCACAGCCTGTATGTATTGTATGTCTGTAAAGACAGTTTAGCTACTGTCTTTGCCACAGACCACCCTTGTTTCATCTGCTAACAGAATCACATCCTAATTGCCTTCCAAGTGGTGGGCAAACCAGTCTCAAGTTTTTGTCTTGCTGCCTGTTTTCTTAGACCACTCCTGATTTTTTTTTTTACCTGTGTTCCAGGAGCCCCCTGAAAGCAGATACTAAGACTGGATTAAACATAAAAGACTTTTAAAGGGAAATGCTGCTTATAGCCATCATATCACACTACAAGTCTGACCTGGAGTGAAAGAGAAAAGAAAGAAAAGTTAGGTGTCATGTAGACTAACTTTTGGCCATGGAAGGCCAATAGGGAATCATCAAGACAAAGTGAGCTTCAGAGGATTCCTTAGAACCTCTTCCAGCCTCCGAGTTCCACTGTCAGCAGCCTGTGAAAATTGTGGTCTTAGCACAAACATAGTGATGGTTTCACAGTATGGCAGCTCAGTGCCTCTGCCAATTATGCCTCAGTAGCTGGTGGTTTGAAAGGCAATTCTCATGACCACCAAAATCAACGAACTTGAAGAAACACCATTACATTCAGGAAAAGGAATGGAAACGAGATTGCAAACGAAGAATAGAGCCTCAGAAATCTGTGAAACATTTTAAGTGACCTAACACAAGTATAAGTTGAATCCCAAAGTGAAAAGAGAAAGAGAATGGAATAAAAAAGAATTTTCACAAATTTGTGGAAATAACTTACTTACCTGTCCAAGGAGCTCGACAAATTCTAAGCAAGATAAATACAAGAACATCACTACTAGGTACATTATAGTTCTACTACCAAAAACAAAAATAAAGAAATTATATTAAAGTCTGGACAGGTGGCTCAGTTGGTTGGAACATCATTTCATACACCAAAAAGACTGCAGGTTCAATTCCTAGAAAGGGCAAGTTGTGGGTTCAATCCCTGGTCTGGGCAAGTATAGGAGGCTACCAATTGATATTTCTCTTATACTGATGTTCCTCTCCCTCTAAAAATGAATAAACACATGAGGGGGAACATAAAAAATGAATTTATTTATAAAAATTGTGTGTTTATTCTTACATGTTTAAACCCAGTCACCTTCAAAGCACTCTCCATTTGATGCATTATACCTATCCTATCAAGACTTTTTTATGCTGCTAAAAACTTTTGAACTCGTTGATTTTGATGTCTTTTATTGCTTCTGCTGTCTTTTTTTAATTTAATTTTATTGTTGTTTTTATTACATCCATCTCTTCTGCTGTCTTTTGTTTCATCCTGTCCACGTCTCTCTCCTTTGAGGACTTTTTTCATTTGAGAAAACAAAAAGAAGTTGCTCAGGTTAAGAGAGAGGGTGGGATATGGGGGGATCATGCCATTTTTTGGTCCAAAACTGCTGAATACTCAGAGCAGTGTGGGCAGGTGCACTTATAAATGACTCATCATGAAACAGACAAACATGTTCAAAGAGTCTTCAAAAAAAAATTCAATGAAGCCTAACACAGCCTCTTCCAACAGTGCCAGCTGATACACTGATACAGAAGGGTTCTTAGAACACTGACCTAGCAGAAAAAGCCTGTGCTACAAAGGAGCGTGCCCTTTAGAAGATAATTCTATTTTGGGGGGTTCCCTCTTATATCCTCAGGTGAGGATTAAAAAATAAAAATAAAAGAAATTCATGGAAAGCATTCAGACAAAAAGCAATGGAAGAGGAGAATCCAAGATGACAGAGGAATAAGTGGCAGAACCAATCTGGAATTATAAATAAATTATTTAAAAAGCATCTGAAATAACCAACTGAACACTAGCTAGAGAGAAGTCTTATAACCAGGGACAGACAGAAGGAACCACTTCACCACAGTGTGACTGGTATGAAGTGCAGAGGAGAATCAAGAGGGACAGTTGGGCTCCCATGGGCAGCCACTGATGTGCCTGAGGGAAATTTCAGCAGCCAGAAGGTTCCCCTGAGAAGTGTAGGGTATAAACCCTAAGCTGGTCTCCCCAGTCTACAGCACCAGAGCTGGAAAGGAGACCACATGATATCCAGCTGTGAAAAGCAGCAGGGTTTCTGTCTGCCAGAGAGAGAGAACTGGAGACTCAAAGAGCCTCTTAAAGGGCCAACACGCAAAATTTCATTTGCAGCCTCTTATCCTGGGCTCCAGAAGAGGGAGGGCAGAGTAGACCAGAGGCACTTGAGGAGAGTCTGGGGTTGGTAACACTGGGGAGAGAACAAAGGGAACAACCACCAGGATCCCCTGTGCCGAGTCATTCCCTATAGTGCAGGAGCACTCCTCTCTGAATGGCACCAGCATGAGGGGGAGGAAGAGTCCTGTCAGCAGAAATTACTCAGCTCCACAACTGTGGTGCTCAAGTTGGGCTGCTGATTACAGCTTAATTAGATTAACCATGAACCACCTTAACATCTGATTAATTTAACTGCTAAGGCAGAAAATACATAGAAGCAGCCTAAATAGGAAGACAAAGAAATAGATCCAAAATGAAAGAACAGTTGAATTCTGCAAAAGAACTAGATGAAATGAAAGCAGGCAATTTATCAGAGAGTTTAGAGAATGATTATAAGGATATTCAACAGTATTATACAAGACATAGAAACCATAAAAAAAAAACCAGTCAAAAATAAAGAATACAATATCTGAAGTTAATAATACACTGGAAGGAATAAATAGTAGGTTAAATAAAGCAGAGGATTGAATCAGTGTTTTGGCAGACAAAGTAGGAAAAAACACCTAGGCAAAGCAGCAAAGAGATAAAAAAAATTAATATGAGGAGAGCTTAAGAAACATTTTGGACAACATGAAGTGGACTAACATCCACATCATGGAAATACCAGAAGAAAAGTTTGAGCAAGGGATTGAGAACCTATTTGAAGAAACAACAACCAAAAACTTCCTTAATGTGGTGAAAGAAAAAGCCAAACAAGTCCAGGAAGCTCAGGGAGTCCCCAAAAAGTTGGAACCGAAGAAGCCTATTGAGATAGATATATTATAATTGATATGACAAGGCTCAAAGACAAGGAGAGAATCCTAAAAGCCACAGAGAAAAGCAGGTAGTTACCTAAAAGGGTAGTTACCAATTAGACTGCCATCTGATTACTCAACAGAAACATTTCAGGCCCTAAGGGAGTGGCATGAAATATTCAAGCTGATGAAAAGAAATAATCTACAACCAAGGCTACTTTACCCAGAAAGGCTATTTAAAATTGAAGGAGAAATAAGGAGCTTTCCAGACAAAAAGCTAAAGGAGGTTGTTAATACCAACCCAGTACAAATGTTAAAGGACTTGCTTTAAGAAGGAGAGGAAGAAAAAAAAAGAGAAAGAAAGAGAAAATAAATCCAGGAAAATAGTCTAACAATAAACGGGCACTAAATACATATCTATCAATAATTACCTTAAATGTAAATGGCTTAAATGCGCCAACCAAAAGACATAGGGTAGCTAAATGGATAAGAAAATAAGACCCATACATATGCTACCCCAAGAGACCAATCTCAGATTGAAAAATATACACAGACTAAAAATAAAAGGCTGGAAAAATATATTTCATGCTAATGGGAAAGAAAAAATGCCGAGGTAACAGTACTTATATCTGACAAAACAGACTTTAAAACTAAGGCTATAGTAATAGAAAAAGAAGGACACTACATAATGATAAACAGAATAATACAACAAGAGGATATAACCCTAGTAAACATGTATGCACCCAATATAGGAGCACCTAAATATGTAAAGCAAGTTGTTTTTTAAAATTGTATTTCATAAATGATGCTGTTACAGTTGTCCCAATTTTATCCCTTTGCCCCCCTCCACCTGGTATCCCCCTTCCCTCCAGCAATCCCCCCCTTAGTTCATGTCCATGGGTTGTACATATAAATCCTTTAGCTTTTCCTTTTCCTTTATTATTATTCTTAACATACTCCTCTCTATTTTATACCTACCAATTATGCTTCTTAATTTCTGGACCTTTTCCCCCATTCTCCCCCTTGTCCCTCTCCAACGATAACCCTTCCACACAATCTTTGTATCTATGATTCTGTTCCTGTTCTAGTTGTTTGCTGTTTGTTTTTGTTTTTTAGATTCAGTTGCTGATAGTTGTGAGTTTGTTGTCATTTTACTGTTCATAGTTTTTATCTTCTTTTTTCTTAAATAAGTCCCTTTAACATCTCATGTAATAATGGCTTGGTGATGATGAACTCCTTTAGCTTTACCTTGTCTGGGAAGCACTCAATCTGCCCTTCCATTATAAATGACAGCTTTGATGGATAAAATAATCTTGGTTGTAGGTCCTTACTTTCCATCACTTTGAATCCCTCTTGCCAGTTCCTTCTTGCCTGCAAAGTTTCTTTTGAGAAATTACCTGGTAGTCTTACAGGAACTTTTTTGTAGGTAACTCTTGGCTTTTCTCTTGTTCCTTCAAGATTCTCTCTTTATCTTTAACTTTTGGCATTTTAATTATGATGTGTCTTGGTGTTTCCTTTTTGGGTCCAACTTGTTTGTGACTCTCTAAGCTTCTTAGGCTTATATGTCTAGTTCCTTCACCAAATTAGGGATTTTTTCTTTATTACTATTTTTAAGATTTTATTTATGATTATTTTTAGAGAGAGGGGTAGGGAGAGAGGCAGAGAGGGAGAGAGGGAGAGAGACATCAGTGTATGGTTGCTTTTTGCCTGTCTCCAGCTACAGATCTGGCTGGAGACCTGGCTTGCAACCTGATTATGTGCCCTGACTGGGGAACAAAACCAGTGACCTTTTGGTTCATAGGCCAGCGCCTTATCCACTGTGCTACCAGCCAGGTCATTATTTTTTAAAAATAAGTTTTCAACTTCTTGCTCTGCCTCTTCTCCTTCTGGCATCCCTATGATTCAGATGTTGGCACTCCTGAAGATGTCCCAGAGACTTCTTATTATCTCCTCATTTTTTAAATTCTTATTTCTTCATTCTGTTGTGGTCAAATGGTTATTTCTTCCTTATGTTCTAAATCATTGATTTGAACCCTGGCTTCCTTTTTTGCACTGTTGGATCCCTGTGGATTTTCTTTTATTTCATTTAATGTATCCTTCAGTTTTTCTTCTTATGCTTTTGTCATACTCTGAGTTCTCTAAGCATTCTTATCACCACTGTTTTAAGCTCTATGTCTGATATATTGCCTATCTTCATTTCGTTAGTTCTTTTTCTTGGGTTTTGTTCTGTTCTTTCATTTGGGTCATATTTCTCTGTCTCCTCAACTTGACATATTCCATGTGTTTGTTTCTGTATTTTATTAGGTGGAGCTGCTTTGATGTTCTATCTTAGCACACCTGTTAAGTTGTATGGGGGGAGCCTTAGGTATTCACCAAGTGGGGCAACCTCCTTTACCACTTTATGACTCTGTATGTGGGGGAAGGGTGGGAGAGGGGACAATGATACTGCCTGGCTGCATGCTTGCTCAGCACTCACCCCATTTCCAGTCACTTCACCCCCTTCCTGTATGCAACTGGTATCCTTCTGGCTGTTGCCCTGGTGGTGGTTCTGAATGTGTGAGTCTGCATATGTTCTAGGACTGTTTGGGCCCTTTAAATGGACTCTCCTGAGAGGCCAGCAGTTTCTTTGCTGCCCCAACCCTTACTGGCTTTATAGTCTGAAGTTGTGAGGCTATACACTATTTCCCTGGCACAGGAACCCTGAGCTGAGTGGTCTGGCCTGGGGCTAGGATCACTTACTCCCAAGCCCCATGATTTTTACCCACCAAACATGAATGTGAGACTTCCCATTCTGCCAGCTGCCACTGTCACCATGTCATGGCACCACCTGGCCATTGCAACCTCTCCACTGCCACATCATGTCCTCTCCACCTGGCTCCCTGTCTTTGCCCCTTCCTACCTGCCTGGATGAATATGGCTTTTTTAAATCCTTGGTTATTGGACTTCCATACAATCTGATTTTTTGGCAGTTCTAGGTGTTTTGTTTGTTCCTTTATTTCCCTTGCCCTGGGAGAGATAACAGTGAAAATACTACTGCAAGGGATATCTGAAGTTTTTCTGCCTATGATTTCCTCTAGGACTTTTATGGTGGCACAGCTTATGTTTAAGTCTTTTATCCATCTTGAGGTTATTCTGGTGTATCAAGTAAGTTGGTGGCCTAGTTTCATTTTTTTTGCATGCTCCTGTCCAATTCTCCCAACACCTCTTGTTGAAGAGGCTATTTGCACTCTATTTTATGTTCCTTCCCCCATTGTTGAATATTAGTTGCCCATAGAGTCCCAGGTTTATTTTTGGGCTCTCTATTCTGTTCCATTGATCTGTATGTCTATTCTTGTGCCAGTACCAGACTGTTTTGATTACTATGGCTTTGTAATATAGTTTTATATCTGGTATTGTGATTCCTCCTACTTTGTTCTTCTTTCTCAAGATTGCTATAGCTATTTGGGGTTGTTCTTGACTCCATAGAAATTTTGTAAGTATTTGTTCTAAGTCTGTGGTATATTAATTGGTATATTAATAGGGATTGCATTGACTCAATAGATGGCTTTAGGTAGTATGGGCATTTTTATGATGTTAATTCTTCCCATTCATGACCATGGTATATGGTCCCTTATTTTTTTTTTTTTTGTATGTTCCTTAGTTTATTTCCTCAGCTTTCTGTAATTTTTCGAGTATAGTCTTTTATCTCCTTGGTTAAGTTTATTCCTAGGTACTTGATTTTTCTTGTTGTTCTGGTAAATGGGGTTTATTTTCTAGTTTCTTTCTCAAATGTTTCATTGTTGGTATATAAAAATGCCTTCAATTTCTGGATATTGAAGTTGTATCCAGCTATTTTGCCAAATTCTATAGGATTTTCTATGTACACTACCATGTTATCTGCAAATAATGACAGTTTTACTTCCTCCTTTCCAATTTGGATGCCTTTGATTCCTTTTTCTTGTTTGATCACTGTGGCTAGAGCTTTCAAAACAATGTTGAGTAGAAATGAAGAGAGTGGACAGCCTTGCCTTGTTCCTAATCTTAAGGGAAAGGCTTTCAGTGTTTGCCCATTAAGTATGTTAGCTGCAGCTTTCTTGTATATGGCCTTTATTATGTTGAGATATGCTCTCTCTATCCCCTTCTTGAAGAGCATTTTAATAATAAAATGGCATTGTACTTTATCAAATGCTTTTCCAGCATCTACTGATATGATCATATAATTTTTATTTTTTGTTTTATTTATGTGGTGTATTACATTTATTGATTTTTGAACATTGTACCATCCTTGCATCTGTGGGATGAATCCCACTTGAGCATGGTGTATGATTTTTGAATTATATTGCTGGATCCAGTTTGCCAATATTTTATTGAGGACTTTAGCATCTGTGTTCATCAGAGATATTGGCTGTAGTTTTCTTTCTTTGTTGTGTCTTGACCATGTTTCAGGATTAACATAATACTGGCCTCATAAAAAGAGTTTGGGACTCTTCCTTCTTCTTGGATTTTTTGGAAAAGTTGAGAAGGATAAGGGTTAGTTCTTCCCTAAGTGGTAAAATTCACCTGTGTAGCCATCCAGTCCAGGGCCTTTGTGTATCTGTAGTTTTTTTTTTACTATTATTATTGCTTCAATTTCACTAGCTGTTATTGGACTATTCAGGCTCTCCACTTCTTCTGGATTCAGTTTTGGAAGATTATATGTTTCTAGAAATTTGACCATTTCACTTAAGTTGTCAATTTTTTAATCATATAGCTATTCATAGTAAGTTCTTACAGTCCTTTGTATTTCTGTGGTATCAGTTGTAATTTCTCCTTTCTCGTGTCTGATTTTATTTGGGTCCTCTCTCTTTTTTTCTTGATGAGTCTGATGAATGGCTTGTTAACTTTGTTTATCTTTTCAAAGAACCAGCTCTTGGATTTATTGATTGTTTGAATTATTTTTTTAGCTTCTAGTCATTTAATTCTGCTCTGATCGTAATGATTTCCTTTCTTCTACTTGCTTTGGGTTTTATTTGTTGCTGTTCCTCTAGTCTTTACAGCTGTAGGGCATAGGTGGGTGTCAAACTCATTTTCACTGAGGGCCACATTAGCCTTGAGGTTGCCTTCAAAGGGTTGAATGTAATTTTAGGACTGTAGTATAAATGTAACTACTCCTTAACAGTTAAGTGAGCCACGTAGAAACGAAATGCCAGGCTGAAGGTGCCGGGCTGGATAAAACAAGGCGGAGGGCTGGATTTGGTGTTTGCCACATCTGCTGTAGGGTTAGGTTGTTTATGTGAGCTTCTTCTACCCTTTTTAGGTAGGCCTGTATTGCTATGAACTTCCCTCTCAGGACTGCCCTCACTGTGTCCCATAAGTTTGGGCTATTGTGTGTTCATTTTCATTTGTTTCCAGAAACTTTTTTATTTCTTCCTTGATCTCATTGTTAACCCAATTATTATTAAATTGTGTGTCATTCAGCTTCCATGAATTTGAATGTTGATTTCTAGTTTCAAGACACTGTAATCTGAGAAGATGCTTGATATAATTTCAATTTTTAAAAAACTTGTGAGGCTTGTTTTATGTCCTATCATATCTTTGAGAAAGTTCCAGGTACATTTGAAAAGAAAGTGTATTTTGCTCCTTTGGGGTGAAAAGTTCTATATACATATTAGTTAACTCCATTTCATCTAGAGTGTAGTTCAATGCCATAATATCCTTGGTGTTTCTTTGCTCAGAAGACCTGTTCATTGTTGACAATGGGGTGATAAATTCCCTACTATGAGTGTGTTGTTGTCTATATCTTTCTTGTAGTTCTCTTAATGTTTTTCTTATATAACTGGGTACTCCTATATTGGGTGCATATGTTTACAAGGACTATGTCTTCTTGATTGATTGTTCCCTAAAGTATTATGAAATGTCCTTCTTTGTCTCTTTTGATGGCCTTTGCTGTGAAGTCTATTTTGTCTAACATGAGTATTGCTACCCCAGTTTTTTTTTTTTTTTTTTTTTTTCATCACCATTTATTTGAAAAGTTTTTTCCAGGCCTTAACTATTAGCCTGTGTAGATCTCTTGTTCCGAGGTGGGTCTTTTGTAGACAGCAAATATATGGGTTGTATTTTCTTATTCATTCAGCTACCCTATGTCTTTTGATTGGAGCCTTTAATCCAGTTACATTTAAAGTTATTATTGATAGGTACTTATTCATTGTGATTTTTTTCTCTTTGTGCCTGTGTTTCTCTTCTCTCACTTCCTCTTCCTTCAGCAGTCCCTTTAACATCTCTTCCAGTGCTGGCTTGGTGGAGATGTCTTCTTTTAGCTTTCTTTTGTCTTGGAAGCTCCTCATTTCACCTTCCACTTTGAATGAGAGCCTTACTGGGTAGAGTAGTCTTGGTTGGAGGCCTTTACTTTCCATTGCTTGGAATATTTTTTTTGCCAATCTCTTCTGGCTTGTATTGCTTTTGTTGAAAAATCAGCTGATAGCCTTATCAGAGCTCCCTCCTATGTTATTAGCTGTTTCTCTCTTGCTGCCTTTAGGATTCTCTCTTTGTCTTTGAATGTTGCCATTTTAATTATGATGTGTCTTGGTGTAGGCCTGTTTGGGTTCATCTTCATTGGGACCCCCAGTGCTTCCTGCACTTGGGTAGTTTTTTCTCTCATCAAGTTCTGGAAGTTTTCTGTCATTACTTTTCAAACAGGCTTTCTATTCCTTGCTCTTCTTCCTCTTTCTGGTATCCTTATGATACAGGTATTATTACATTTCATATTGTCCTGCAGCTCTCTTAACACCTCTTCATTCTTTTTCAGTCTTTTTTTCATTTTGTTGCAGTGTCTGGGTATTTTTTTCCATGTTGTCCTCCAATTCGCCGATCTGGTTCTCTGCTTCCTCTGACCTGCTTTAGATTCCTTCTATTGTGTTCCTCAGTTCAGAAATTGTATTCTTCATTTCCTCCTGGTTCTTACTGGTGGTTTCTATGTCCTTTTTTTTTTTCAATGTATGATTGCTTTTCACCCTCCTCCAGCTATGCACATGGCTGGAGACCTGGCTTGCAACCTGATTATGTACCCTGGCTGGGGAATCGAACCAGCAACCTTTGGGTTCGCAGGCCAGCACCTTAACCACTGTGCCACCAGCCAGGGCTTTCTATGTCCTTTTTAATGCTGGTATAATTTTCATTAAGTTCCTCCTAGTTTCCCTGGAGTTCTTTGTAGTTCCCCTGAAGTTCTTTGTAGTTTTCTTTGAGCTCACTGAGCTCGTTGAGCTTTCTTATAACCATTGCTTTGAATTCCATGTCTGATAGTTTACTTGTGTCTATTTCACTTAGCAGTCTTTCTGGGGATTCTTCCCTACCTTTCAGTGATGGGCTGTTTCTTTTTCTCACCATTTTATGTGTCTCTTCTTGCTTCTTTTTGTTTCTTAGATTAATATGCTATGAATCCCTAGCTTTATGGAATGCCTTTCTGTGGTAGGAGATTTATGGGATTCAGTAGCGCAGTCTCCTAGATTTCCTCAATTTACTGCTCTTGGGATGGCCTTTATGTCATTAATTTGGGCTGTCTCATTGTATTTTGGGTTTTGCTTATAGCTTTTCTCTTCAGCTGGCTGATTGAGAGACCCTCCTTCTACAATATCTCATATGCTGTTATTGAGCTACTGCTAAAACAGAACCACCAGTCCAGGCAAAATAACCACACCTTCAAAGATATTCTCTACCCTCAATCACATTCTCAGCTGCAAGTGAGCCAGTATTAATAAGGTGGTACAGAGATTAAGACTATTATAAGACAGGAGAATCATCTAAGTTGACTTTCTGAATTATAAATGTTTTCTGAGGGGTGAGAGGGAGGAGCAATGATAGTAACAAGAAGTGGCAAGGTGATGAGAGAAAGAAAGCAAATTTACATTTTATATAAAAATGGGGAGAGTGAATCAGATGGAGCACAAAAGGATAAGAGTACAGTATTAAGCCTAGACAGAAGTTTATACACACACACACACGTATATATATATGTATGTATATATGTATATACACATATCATATGTACAGGTACTGTGCGAGAGTACAAACACACTTACATTAAAACAGGAAGTTGAATTATAAAAACCAGGGAACCAAATTAGTGAAGAAGTTTCACCAGAGAACTATCAACAATATTTGAAGTACCCTTACTATAGGTGGGTTGGAAGTACAAGGTAAAAATGAAACCAAGAGAAACCTAAGAGTTATGTGGAGGAAAGAAATGTGAAATTGAGGTGCAATGGGGAGGAGAAATACTAAGAGTGAGGATCTGGGTCTAGGTTAGGACAAGGAAAAACTCTAATTGCAAATGAAAGAAGGAAAAGGCTAGAGGAAGGTATGAGTGAAGTAGGAGAGGCGAATGCTAAGATTTGAGATATCTGAATAGTGAATACCTATAAATAAGTTTGCATAGACACTACAACTACTTCCCTATCCACACTCAGTAAGCACTTATTAGTTAAGCTCATGGGAGTGCCCTGGGTAGCGGGAACTGAGGCATGGCAACCCACCAGCCCTGACAGGAACACTTAGCCTGCTCTGAAGTCCCAGCCAGAGTCTGGAGGTCAGGGAGCCAGGGTACAGGAAGGGAACAATTGTGCCCTTCACTGACCCTCCAGACACCCTGCCCCTCCCAGGCTCCTCACCTGAAATTGCAACTCTTGACTCTATCCTTGTGTATCTTGCCTTCCTTCCCCTTTCCCCAGTCAAGCTGTCCTGCCAGCTGAGGAGATTGCTGTAGTCCCCAGCAGAGTCAGTATGGCCCAGCTGCCTATGGCCATGAACAAGGGAGGCCACTGTGGCCACTGGGAAGACACCCCGATGCTGCACTCAGAGAATGGGGAAGAACAGTCCACGCAGGACATGGCTACCACCTGTTTAACCAGCACAGCGCCCTGCTCATGTATAACAGGGATAAGCCACTGCTGGTACAGCTTCTTCAGTGTGGCCAGGTCCATCCGCATGGTTAGATCCATCCACATGGCCAGTTTATAGCCAACCAGCACAGCCTTGGCATTGAAGTAAACTCATGAGTCTCCCCTGGCACTCCTTGAGGACTGGTCCAGTGTGTCACGTCCTCTACTATCAAAGCAGACAGCATAGCCTTTGAATCATGTTAGGCCAGGATTGGCATGTTATATAAGGGAAACCTAAAGTGCCTCATGGTGAACACCTATAGCAGCACTTCATGTCTCCCACCAGCCTGATCCCTTTCTTCCCTCCACCTACACATACCAGCATTGTGTGGGCAGCAGAGAGGCATCCTTTCTGCCCTGCCCCCCCCCCCCCCCGCAGCTCCTTAAAAATTCTTGTGGCACACCAATTGAAAATCACTGTTCTCAACTACGAGCTCTTTGAAAAGAGGGTTATTCCCTATCAGGCCCGAGGAATTTCTTATGTCTATGCATGGCTGGACCTTCCCTCTGGATCAGCTGAGGACATTGACGATTAGCCTTGAAGCTAATCTTGCTTCTCAAGACCCAGAACACAGAGGCCCAAGGATACCAGTATAGCAACTCTGAGCAACTGATACCACCTTGGGGTTTACTATCTCTTTGTTCAAATGTGTATAGAGCCTCCTTGATTCCAATGTGTAGCTAAGATGCCCTTACTGTAAACTAGGCACACACACCACTGTGTGGGAGAGCAGAGAAACCGTGCATGTTCTAACCAACTCTCTCAGCCCAGGCCACATAGAAACGAGAGTGGGTGTAGGGACACCCAGCCTCTCTGGTCGTTAACCTAAGTGCAGCTGTATAGGAATGGGGCAACCAAGCTCAAAGATGCTGACACTCTAGCTGTCTGGCCATGTGGTGATTAGCCTGCCACTTGCAATAAAGTATGCCAGATCTCCTGGCTCTGAATAAAACCATGTTTGTCACCAGACCAGTGGCCTCCCTGCTATCAGAACCTGCTGGTCCAGAATCTCTAGGACCTGACAAGCAATGGTGAGGATGGGATAGTGAAGTGAGTGGATCCACTACCCTGGTGGGACTCTCGAAGACGGAGCCATTCACGCGTTTGTATCTGGTGGCTGCAGTGCAAGCCAAAGAGATTTCCTACCACTGATGGGACTTGGATTCTCAACTACCCCTTGACCAGTGGGAGACAGCTTCTCTAGGGACATGGTTGTTCCTAACCATGGTGGCCAAGTTACATGCGCAACAATTGAAGCAGGCAGATGAAGCAGGCAGAAGACATGAAACTCTGCCTGCAAACACTGAAAGAAGACTTTACACAGGTGGAGATAGAGGAGCACCCTGCGGAAGAGGGGATGTCCCTAACACTGCACGCCAACTATTCCTCTATCAAAGGATGCTCCCCCTTAATGAAATAGCAGATAGGTCATCAGATTCTCCCTAGCTTGGGGAGGGGTGATGTCCTGCTGCAGCTAGACCCCCACCAGCCAGTCAGCCAGTTACTTTTACCGGGAACCAAATCCCCCTGCCCGAGCAACTCCGGGATTTGGTGGAGCAAGTGTGAGTAAGGGCCAGGGAAGAAAAATGGCAAGAAAGCCAACACAGCAGCCGCCGAGGGAGGCGCAGGCTAGACATGCAAGCGCCTGCTGGAATACGGGGGTGGCCCCAGACCCAGGAGTGCAACTCGCTAGATCGGGGCGCACACAGCAGGGTACCGAACCTTAGCTCGGCTTCTGCGCGTGCGCTGTGCGACCTGGAAGCTTCCCCACAGGGCTGCCCGAGCCCCTGCAGCCAGCGCGCATGCGCGTGCCGCCTCCGCAGCCGTGTGTCCCGGCACCGGCTACAGCCTCGCGCTCGCCAGGATGTGGCACGGTGCCAAATCAGCGCAGCATGGGACCGAGAACCCAAACGCAGTGTCACCAGAAGTACAAGCGCCCACCCGACAGAGTCCAGGGTAGGCCCGCCAGAGTGCAGGGGTGGGGTGCTCAACCCAGAACCGAAGCAGCAGCCCGTCCCACCTCACCTCCCACTTCCGATCCCGAGGTGGGAGCGCTGAGACAGCCCCGGAAGACCTGGAGGCTCCCGCTCTGCAGCTCCCCGGCAGCGGGATGGCGCCGAGCTGCCCGAGGGTCTGAGCGGCCCGCCAGACAGGGGAACGCATGACCCCAGGACCGGGAGTGAGGTTTGCCGGGGAACACTAGCGGCAGGGTCAGGGCCAAAGCGGGGCGCAGGGCACAGGCAGCCCCCGGCACACACACTAGACCCAGGACTGCAGTTTCTCCACCCTCAGTAGGGTGAGGCAGCCTCCCTGGGCCTGGAAGCTACCAGCAGACATCCGCTGCAGGCCCTGCGGAGGACTGTGACGCAACAAAGTGGGTAACAGAGGCAGCAGCCCCTCTGGCCCCACCAGCGTTCAGAGGTGGTGAGGGTGCGGGTTCAACCTCCTGCCCCTCCCCTTGATGGAGGAGGAACTTGTGACCTGACTCTGGTCAACTGTCTTCCTGCCTGTTGGATTCTGTGAGCTTGTTGGAGGAGGGGCAGGAGGGTGCAGCACAGAGGAGCTGCCTGGTGGTGGTGGTGGTGGTGGTGGTGGTGGGTTGCGGGAAGACACTCAGCTGAATGCTGGGGAACTAGTCACGTCCTTGTAGGGAGGCAGACTATGGACCTTGTTGGTCTTATCGCAGGGTTACCTGCATAGACCCCCCTTCCCCCCATATGCCTCGAACTGTTGACGTGGAAGTTGGCAAAATGGACACATAAGCCTCTATGTGTCTCATTGTGTTAATGTTATACTAAACTCTGATTCTCTTTCAGATTTGGAAGACACAGCCAAATTGCTGTGCTTGGTCTGTTGGGGTATTGGAAAATCATCTAAGGATTCAGTCTGATTGGCAGAAATCCAGGAGCAGGCATTCCTGGAGGCCAAATGGGTTGTAGCCAAGCGCAAGTTTTCGCATTATAGACCCCTCCGTGCCATTTCAACTAGATGTCAGTTGGTAACGAGGGGATGGATGAGGACTGTAGCAAACCCCTGGGGCATGGAGAGTACCCATTGGGTTTTGGTCCCTGTTGTAGAAGGGAGTTGAGATTCACTACTCTCCTATAGAGAAGCAATTGGCAGCTACCTATGCTACAAAGCAAGCTTGTGACGCCTTGATGGGAGAATAGCGAGTGCCAGTATGCACTGCCCTCCCAATCGTAAGATGGAAATCCTGGGTAAGTAACCCCAAATTGGGGGTGGCTTAAGCTTCCACACTGGGCAAGTGGGAAGCAAATAGAGCAACTGGAGAGACTGTCTCCTATGCCAGACCCTGTAGATCCAAGTCCTCACCAGGAGGGAAAAGGTCCTGTTCCTAGGGATGCCTGGTATACGGATGGCTCCAGTTGGGGGAATCCTCCCACGTGACCAACAGTGGCCTAACCTTGCGACTCCCACAGTGGCACCTACAGGACTGGATGATAGAGCAGTGCCCTTTGTGGGGCAGGGCAATGTGGGAAGACCTCTAGAAAAGAGGTTCCCAGGTTGAGGCTACAAGTTACCATGTCGCAGGTCATTACCCCCTTCAAGTTCCAAGAAATGAAGCTGATGCCCTATCAAAAGTAAGAGCCCTGCAGGCCTCTCTTCCTGCAGCATTGGCAAGTGGACTACATAGGTCCTTTGTCCCAGGGTCAAGGGTACCCGTATGCCTTAATAGTTGTGGGTTGTGGCCCCACAGAGCCAGCTATGACAGACCCATCGAGCAAATGCTTCATCCATGGGGAGTGGGGTGTCAGGCCCAAGGAATTTCTATGTCTCTGCATGGCTGGACCTTCCCTCTGGGTCAGCTGGGGACATAGCCATGAGGCTGATCTTGTTCCCCAAGCCCTGGAACACTGAGGCCCAAGTATAACCAATATAGCAACTCTGAGCAAATGATGTCACCTTGGGGTATACTACCTCTTTGTTCAAATGCGTATAGAGCTTCCTTGGTTCCAATGTGTAGCTAAGATGCCCTTACTGTAAACTAGGCACACACACCGCTGTGTGGGAGAGCAGAGAAACTGTGCATGTTCTAACCAATATTCTCAGCCCTGGCCACATAGAAACGAGAGTGGGTGTAGGGACACCCAGCCTCTCTGGTCGTTAACCTAAGTGCAGCTGTATAGGAATGGGGCAACCAAGCTCAAGGATGCTGACACTCTAGCTGTCTGGCCATGTGGTGATTAGCCTGCCACTTGCAATAAAGCATGTCAGATCTTCTCAAGGCTCTGAATAAGACCATGTTCGTCACCAGACCAGTGGCCTCCCTGCTATCAGAACCTGCTGGTCCACAATCTCTAGGACCTGACATTGCCTTAATTTTTTTTTATGCCATGTACAATGCATGTAATAGTCCTTTAATGTGTATGTCTCTGTGTGGAGAACCTGGGGAATCTGCACAACTTGGTGTCAGAGGTGAAGAGCTGAGTGCTGTGGGTTAGAGGGGAAACAATACTGAATCTCTGGAGATGATCTGAAAAATACTCTGCTATTCCCTCTTAGAAAGCCATTTAGCCCAGTAAGGATTTTAAAATTGTATTAAGTATAAAATAGTGTATGTTTATATAACCTTAGGTGGAAATAATCAGAGAAGATGCCTTGTGATTTTGATGTCATTTGTTTTCTTGAAGAATAAAAATCTGTTGAACTGAAAAACACAGCAGTGAAATGGAGAATGGGCTCAAGTATGTGTCTAGTAACACATCAACATATCTAAATACAGTGCTTAAAAACGAGTCTTTCTTGGCTCAGTGTTGTAGTTTATAAAGTAGCTCCCACAGAGCTTTTCATGGTCATAGATGGCTTTATTTTTATAATCTTTAGCTACAATGTTAAAAATGCCAAGTTGAGGCTGCTTTCTGTTGGGGTGAATGGGAGGCGAAAGTTAACCCTAAATGGCAGTGAAAGGTCCCACTGCCAAAATTTTTGTTGTATCTGAAAATGTCACTATTAGACTCACTCTTTAGGTTAAAATATTATCTTAAAAGTAGTCATGAAATTTTTTTTTTTGTTTTACTGTGTGGGTTAGCACAGTAAACATTTTCTAGAATAAGGAGATTGTATGCAGAGGTTAAAAGCTGTTGAACCATAGATCTTTGACTTACCAGCCTAGTGATGTTGAATGAGAGAGGCTTAACCTCTCTAGTCTCCGTTTACTAATCTGTGAAATGGGATTAGTAATACCTATCACACAGGGATGTTGTAAGAATTAAACCAATGATGAATGTAAAGTTCCTCTAAAACATTTCTGGGTATCTTTTGTTAGCTAAGAGCAGAGTATGATATAAGATGCTGGGAAGGTAAGTTTTAATGGAATGGGAGGGATTAGGAAAGGCCTAGCTATAGGGAGCTTCCATAAAAGAAAAGGAAAGGCCTTAACTGAGAATGTTGGGGTTCTGAAGGGCTTTGGGGACACTCTAGAGAGATAAGGAAAAGTATTGCCACATAAAACAAGAACAGGATGATGCTGTAACCAACTGAGCTACCTGCCCAGCCAGGGTCCCTCTAGGCTTCTTTAATACTCATAAGGATTCCCTAAGGGGCTTTTTCCTTCATGATCTGGCTCCTGTGATATTTCTCTCCTAATCTCCGAGCCCATCAGACATATCCCATTATGAAGACAGTTCAACTCTTTCCCCACAGGATTCTTGAGCTTCACTCAAATGTAGAAATATGCCAGGGTACATGTTTGACAGTACCCAAATATCCCACTGAGAGTAAACATATGGTCCTTGATAGAGGCATTTCCTAACAGCTCTGGCTCACTTATCTCAATCTCAAATTTCTTTAACCAAGATAACTTTATTATACAATACAGTTTATTTTTACATAAAGTTCTTATCTAATACTCCTGGTTTTTACAACTCAGCTACTGTTTTATTTTTACATATTTATGTTTTGAGATAAGTGGTTTTTACCAACTAGGACATTAGTGTTTGCACAGAAAAAAAGTATGCTGCTTAAGGGAGTTGTCTATTTGAAAAGGAAGTATGGCAGCAATAAAATTATTATCATGCTTTCTCTTAAAAACAGCTGCTTATCACATTTTTTGAAAAGTCCATAAGTCTGTTGCCTGTCTCAAATACATACAGACCTTTGACATTTATTGTATGAAGGAAGACCTAACCCACCATATGGTGCCTGAGCTAGTAACATCTATGTATATAATCCTGTGAATGTTCTTTGTACACATGTTAAACAATCAAGGTGAAAAGCTATTACTATCAAAGATAGCCAAATGAGGAGAGTCAAGCATAAATAGCTGGAATCAGAAAAAGAATTGTAACACTACCTTTGGTTTTGCATTCAAGGTGGTTTCTTTACAATACTTTTCCAACAAGCAGGTTAGGCTACCACTAGGTGGCAGCGCAGTGGTGTTCTGGTTGTTTTGAAACTACATGTAGGGCAAAACCAGGAAACTGGCTTGAGGACTCCCAATCAGCCAGACTGAAATTGAGGATTAAGAGTCGTTCACATTGCCTTCATCCTTTCATCCATTCATTCATCGATCCAAACATGTGTTCATCCAACAAATATTTATTGTCTCTGAAAAGAACTTTTGATAATGGTATAATTGAATTTAAACGATATTATCAAAACCATATTTTAAAATAAATGAAGAAAACAAGACAGAAAAGATTCAAGTACATTGTTCGTGCACAATTGGTATAGATGGAGGAGTCCAAAAGTAGGCACTGCCTTGTTTTTAAGCACAGGAGATCAAGCATTAGGTTTGACTTGATGAGGGAGCCAGAAAGCCATTTCTTGAGATCAGAAACCCCAAATGATTCAAGGTCAAAGCTTTGGAACTAGAAGTAAATAATCATCAGAGTCAAAAATAAGGTGAGTTTGAATTTTGGCTGCTATTCCTTGTGGATCCAGGCAATTTTATACAGCTGTCATACAAACAGCTGCAATTTGTTACCCAGCTTATAAATTTTAGCTGCAGTTATTTTCTTTGTATGCTCTCAGAGAGAAGCATTTGGTTCCTTTGTTTGCATATTTGTCCCTTGTGTGTTTCTTTCCTGCTCTGTAGTTTCTAGCCTGAATTTCACATATATCTGCTAGGAGTTTTATCTTCTCTACTGAGAGACCTTTATATGACTATTCCAAAATTAATGAGAAAAGTGGGCTTATCTCTGAATCTGGCCCTTTTCAAGCATCCTTCTACATTCACATCAAATAGGGAAAAATTTGGCATTTTCTAATGGTCAAAAGTGTGATTCTATTAATTTAATTTTTGTATATAGAGAGAATAGCATAAAATAGTAGCTTTGTTCTCTAAAGCAATGCAATGCCTTTTTAACCTTTTAGAAGCTGACCCTCTCAATAATAAATAGATTTTACTTCATAGCTGCGCCAGCCCATAGCTTTGGAATCCATTCCCTACTCTTTTTCTGCTGATCCAAGAGGCTATATTTCTGAGGCTCCAAGTTCTATTAACTGACTTCTGTCTAGGTCCCATCCATGTGTGGCCCTGCTATGACAGTGGCGCTTCCAGCTTCAGCCAAAAGGCCTCTCGTGATCTCTTGCTGGATGACCCCAGCTCTGAGGTCCAGCAGCACTGTAAACTCCCTGTATCCCCCCAATCCAAAGATATCAACTGATTTCTACCATTGTTGACCTCTGGGTTGCCTCACCTTTCAACTTCTTCACCATTTGTATAACCAGTTCCTATATTAAAATCTCTATTAAAATTACCCTGACAATAGTTTCTGCTTTTCTGATATATTAACTTCCTAAAACCAATGTTTCATTAACATTTTTTCTACTGTGTATGATGACTCTGACATTTCCTATTCTATTCCACTTATTTATTATTTATTTTTAATATAGTTTAATTCTGTTTGGAGGGGAAGTAGGGGGAGAGAGATTTATAGTACCACTCGTTTATGCTTTCAGTGGTTGATTCTTATATGCTCTGACCGGAGATCTGAAATAAGCCTCTCCAGAGGTTCCAGAAGTAGAGGAGTCCTGGACATTGGAGGAGGCAACACAGATGTCCCTAACATCGCGCACATGCTCTATTGATGCATGCTCGACTGTTGATAAGATGGCAGATAGAGCATGAGACCCCCATGACTCCAGGGATGGAGAGGCTGGACCCCCCTTGGGTCAGGCAGCAGTTACTTTTATCCCAAATATGCCCAAGCAACTAAGAGCTGGCAAAGCAAATGCACCAGCAGGTATGGGAGACGATACCTGTTTGACTCCTGCGACTGTGGGATGATGGCGTAGATAATCTCCGTGTTACACCAGAGGAGGTGGCGCCGCTGAGCGCCATAATGCTGCATCCCTCTATCCCGCAGCGGTCCAGAGTGCTTGGAGATATGGAGCACAAGTCCAAAATGAGACCATAATAAATTGGTTGATGGCTATAATTAAAGATACTTGGGAGAACATTGAACTCCCAGAACTCCCAGGGGCCCTGCGGAAGTGGACCACGTACAGCGAACTGTTCCAGGTACTCCGGAAGCTGGGCATGAAGCGTATTATTTATGCCACCCAGTATTACTTTCCAGATGATGAGACATTTACCATGCACATGAAGGACTTGGTACTTACTACGGCCCGCCAGGTCCTTTCTGTCCTTTCTGTTCATTAGCAGCACTCCTTAACCACCTATGCAGGGCAGCACATTTATGACATCACTACCGCTTTTGTGGACCTGGGGGATGTGAAAGTACGGAAGCGAGAGCAGAGAGTGCAAAAGGTGCACCAGATAAAACCGTCCGGCCCGAGAAGGCGCCGAGGAAAGCAAGGGCCTGTGAAAGTGTTCTGCCCTCAGATGTGGGTGGATCTCATTACTGCAAGAGTGCCACCTGAGAAAATAGCCAGGCAAATGATGTTCTTTAGTCTCTGTGGCAAGAATGAACTCCTGAACAGAGGTATGTTACCATGCCTGGGAAAGGACCAGGGAGGAATGAAGACAAGGTACCCCATTTGTGGCTTCTGGACTTGATTTGGTGACCACCAGTCGCTTCTGACTGCCTTGTTCCTTGATGCTCTCGCCAGGGGACCTGGGATTGGGGAACCCAGAGGACTGGAAGCCACATATTGAACTCTCCATATAATGGTCCCTGCTGCAATGTTCAGTGTATTTTCACCCTCGTAGATCCTGGGCTGGAGTGTACCCTAATATATGGTAAGCCCAATTGCTTTGAAGGCTCCGTCTCTTCCATTGATAGGTATCGGGGGCAGACCATACAGAATGACAAGTGACTTTGTCACTGGGTATTGGACAGCTGACCCCCTTGCTTGTACCAAGTTTACGTTTCAGGAGTTCCTGAGTATATGCTTGGCACTGAGGTTTTGCAAGGTCTCACTCTCCAGACCTCTTGAGGAGAATTTCAACTGCAAGTTCAAGTGGTGAACTCAGTGCAGAGTGGTCATCTGCATCATCCACCAATGGTCTTGCTGAACCCCTGGAGTTTAGTAAACACATACCAGTAGCAGCTCCTGAGAGGACACCAGGTGTTAGGGGAGACCATCCTCCAATCAGAGAAAGCAGGTATTGGGGCAGCTGACGCATAGCCCCAATAACTCCCCTGTTTGGCTGGTGAAGAAACCCAATGGCACTTGGTGTATGACTATGGACTACTGGGAACTGAACAAAGTCCCTCCTATGCATGTTGCAGTGCCTTTGGTGCTGGAACTCACAGATGCCTTGGCACATCATCTTGGATGCTGTCATTATGTGGTGAACCTGGCAAGTGCCTTTTTCTCCATTGACATTGCCCTGGAAAGCCAGGAACTATTCACCTTCACATGGGAAGGTAGACAATGGACCTTTTTGATCTTACCACAGGGGTACCTGCATAGTCCCATCATATGCCATGGATTGGGGCACAGGACTTGGCAAAGTGGACACACAAGACTTCTGTACATATGTCTCATTATATTGATACTATGCTAACCTCTGATTCTCTTTCAGATCTAGAGGACGCGGCCAAATGGCTGCACCATGCTTTGCAAGCCTGAGGATGAACAGTCAATGAGCACAAAGTCCTAGGGCCTGGCTTATCTGTCAAATTTTTGGGAGTGTTTGGTCAGGTAAGACAGAAGTAGTACCTAAAGCTATTATTGATAAAATTCAGGTTTACCCTGGTTCAGTGTCTGTGAAGGAGCTACAGACTTTCTTTGGTCTATCGGGGTATTGGAAAGTGTTCATACCCCACCCCATGCATTCCCTAATGAAGAAGGGCTCAGTATGATTGGCAGAAAACCCAGGAGCAAGCATTCCTGGAGGCCAAACGGGTTGTAGCCCAAGTGCAAGCCTTGTGTGTTTTAGACCCTTCTGCCATTTCAACTAGATGTGTCAGTTGATAATGAGGGGTATGGATGGGGCCTGTGGCAAACCCATGGGAAGCAAAAGTACCCATAGGGTTTTGGTCCTAATTGTGGAAGGAAGCTGAGACTTGCTACTCTCCTATAGAGAAGCAATTGGCCATTACATATGCTGCACTGCAGGCTTGTGAGGCCTTGATGGAGCAAGTGGCAGTATATATTGCCCTCCTGATTGTAGGATGGGTTGAAGTTGAGGGTGGCTCAAGCTTCCATGCTGGCCAAGTGGGGAGTATATTTGGAGCAACACTCAGAGCTCTCCACCAGTTCTCTGACTGAGCAGTTACATTCTCTCTTAGGCCCTATCACATTCCAGCAAATGGAGAGACTATCTCCTATGTCATATCCTATAGACCCAGTCCTTACCAGGAGGGAAAAGCTCCTAGTCCCAGGGACACCTTGTACACAGGTGGCTCCAGGCAGGGAAATCCTGCTACAAGGATGTCAGTGACCTTCCCACCAGTAGCAGATGCTATCTGGTTTGAAACAGGTGGTCAGAACAGCCATTCGGCTGAATGACATGCAGTATGGATGGTCCTTACTAAGGAAGCAAGACCTGTGACCATCTGCACAGATAGTTGGGCCGTGTACCATGGCCTAATCTTGTGACTCCTGCAGTGGCACCTGCAAGATTGGATGATAGAGCAATGCTCCTTGTGGGGCATAGAGATGTGGGAGGACCTCTGGGAAAGAGGCTCCCAGGTTGGGGCTATGATTCACCATGTCTCAGGTCATCATCCTGTTCAAGTCCCAAGAAATGATGAAGCCAATGTGCTGGCAAAGGCAGTCTTCTTCTGCAGCTTTGTGGCTTCAAAGTTTATCTTTCCTTCTGGCCAGGTTGAGCCTAGAAAATTTGTTAGCTTCCTGGGCTCACACATATGCCTGTGTGCATAATGTCTCCCACTGGTGGGTCGGCACTGAACTCCCTGTGGATGATGCAGGAGGACTACTGTGGCATGTTGCTCCTTTATCCCTGACAGACTGGTGGAAACTACAGGAGGATAACTGCACCTTGGTGGAATGGACTTCTCATTGGCAAGCCATTGAAAACCTCCTGTGAAAGGACCATGGGAACCCCAAACACTGGATGGGTTATGCCATTGACAATGGCTGGAGATCTCTGAGAGCGGAACACATGGACCTTTGTGTTCAGGCTCCCCACTGTATTGAACAATTGATGGGGAATGCCAGATGCCATGTGGGGTGATACCTGAAGCCTTATGTAACACTATGATAGTGCATACAGCCAGTGCAACCTGGTGGGCTGGACATCCCTATTTGGGAACCAAACCAATTGACTTTCTCCCAGTAGGGTATTTGTGGATCTGCAGTTGACATTGATGGCTGTATTTACCTGCTCGTTCGGTAAGATGGTGCACCTGGGGATGCCCTTTCATTCAAGGGTGAGTGTTAACTACTCCAGACCAGTTCCAACTGGGACACTGTCTATCACAGGTGGCACCATGAAAAGTATGCTCCCTGGTGGATTTATACTTTATCCCTCTTTGTTCCAGGTAGAGGGACTATCAAGATTGAATTGGACATTGAAGCTCTAGCTGAGATGCGGTGTGAGCTCTTAACTAGACCCACCACACATTAAGCTTAATCCTGGATGAAATGACACAAGTGAGAGAGGTGGTCTTGAGAACTATATGGCCATAGACATACTTACTGCTGCTCAAGGTGGTACTTGTGCCCTCTTACATGTAGAGTGTTGCGTATACATCCCTGACTATCAGGAGGACATAAAGGATGCTCCCCATGAAATAGGTAGGAAGTGCAAACCATACAAACCTTATTTGAGGATCCCATACTCAAGTGGTGGCATTCCTTAGGGACTACGTAGTGTTGGATCCTGTGCTGTCTAGTTCTCTCATTGCTGGTATATTAGTAATGGGATGTTGTGCTTCGTATTTTTGTTATGGGCTGTGGCTCCAGGGAACCATCCTACAATAGACCTATCAAACAAAGGCCACACTCACATAGGGGTTGAGTATCAGGGGAAGGAAGTCCCCTGTCTATACATGGCTGAGTCTTCCAATGGGGGCAGCCATGGAGTCAGCCTTGGAGTTAATCTTATTTCCCAAACACTGGTCTCTGGAGGTAACCAACTTAGCAATTTTGAGCAGGCCGATGTCACCCCCTATGTAACCCTTTGGCATAGAGCCTCCTTTGTCCTAATGTGTATGTAAGACTGCCCTTGCTGTAAGCTCATCATGTACACCACTGTTGTGGAAGAGTGGAAAAACTGTGTGGAAACACCAGCATTCTCTAGTGCCCAGCTGCTGCTGAAGCAGGAGAGTAGGTATGGAGACACCTATACTCTCTGTGGTCATCAACCCTGCTGCTGCAATAAAATAGACAAAACCTCCTAAAGGCTCTGTGCAAGTTTTTCTTCACCCCCAGTCCAGGGCCCTCCCCACCGTCATCATTTGGTGGTCTCAGACCCAACAAGATCAGACCTAACAGTACTCAGTAAGTTATGTGTGCTCACTTAGTATCTGTGCTATGAAAACTGGTATGAATTTAGCCAGTCTAAAGAGTCAGGAGGAACAACAGTTTTTTCTAGACCACACACTCTTTAATCCCCTTAGCTCACTTGATGAGCAGTGTCATTGCTAGTCAAGGAGGTCAGTCCACGAGGTCAGAATGAAATGTATGTGAAATCTAATTATGGGGACTGCCCACTCTCTCTGGCACCTAATATCATTAAGTTAGATGGTGAGTCATTACACTCCAAATCAACAGATGTGAGGTGGGGTGGGATGTTCATGCCTTCTTTTTATAATCTCTTCAACTCTTATGATTTAGGATCCCCAGTGCATGTGTTGAAAAGATATAGGCAGCATGGCACAGTGAGAAGAACCCTAGATTTAAAGACAAATCACTTTGGTACTAGCTTGTATTTTGCCATTTTTTACTAAATATGCCCTTGAGTAAGTCACTTAGCTTTTCTGTGCCATGGTTTCCCCATCTATAAATGGTTTATTGTATGATTATTTCCCATATGACTTCCTGAATCAACTGTTTTTGCAGTGCTATCAAAATTAACATTTTACTATTATCTCCTCTGGAAAATACATTTGATCATTGACATGTAGCCATTCGGATTTGAATTATATGAACTCCGTGTGATGTGATGAGCATGGAGATTATTTCTGTGAAAGTATTTGTTATTGCTTCTCTAATAAAGACTGATTGACTTTATAAAACACTGTTGTACCCAAACCCTGAATGGCCATGCTTAATACTCACTAGGCAGGCACATTCTAACAGCCTTTGTGTTAGTATAATGGGCCAGTGAATTCTATTTGCTACTGGAGATTTGATCATATCCTACAAACAAAGACAGATTGTTTTGAATTTGTGTCTGTTGGGCAAAGATGTTGAATGGTTAAATTATAATACTTGAACTATGTGTGAGTTTTAACCAACTTGAGCCCATTTCTTTGCAAATCATATTTCTCTGTAGAAAAAAACTTTTCCTTTATAAATTAAGTAAACTGAATTATCAATAAATTTCTGTATATTTAAATCATACTTGCAGCATATACATTTTTTAAAAACACATCTTTGTGGCTTTCAGAAAGTCATTGAAATATGTCTTTAAAAAGCAAAAATGTACCAAAGCTAAGGTTTAACTTTTCTGGGTAGTCACATCTGATAAGACTGCTAAGGTGCCTAAAAATGACTATGTATAATATCCATTCATCCATTATAAGTTATCCATTATATACTTGAAATTGTGTTACATGAGGAATACGAAGATGAATAAGAGTGAGATGCTCAAAATCGAAGAGGTAAGGATGAAAACACAATTTATATTGCAATATAGGGATTACTATTATTGAGATATTAATCTATCAGTAAATATTTTTGAATGATTTTTCTGCCAGCATGTGGCAGACCCTATACTAGCTATTAAGAGTAAGATAAGATCTTAAGAGTTTATAGTATAATAGAGGACACTGACAAGCACAGAAGAAATTACCAAAGGGTACCTAACCTGACTGTGTGATGGCACAAAAAAAGCTCCTTGTAGCTGAAATTTAGACTGAGTTTTGAAAACCTAAGAAGAAGAATAAGAAGAAGAGAGATGAGGGCAGAAAAACGACTTTGGCAAAGGTTTGTACCTGATCTTTGTAGATTAGGAAAACTACAAATCACTTAGTATGTCTGGATCCTTGGTTACACATTGGAAAGTGACAAGGGTTGTAGCTGGGATGAATCAAGGCCAGATAATGAAGGGCGCTGTTCTAAGTGTTTGTATTTTATTCAAACCATTGAAGGCTTTTCATCAAAGAATATGTATTTTCATACATCTGTGTGTGTGTGTGTGTGTGTGTACTTTATTAAGACATAATTCACATAACATTACAGGTTTTAGTATATTCACTGAATAGTGCTACCATCATTGCAAGCAAGTTTAAAACATTTCATCACTCAAAAAGAAACTCTGCTTGTTAACAGTCACAGCCTACCATACCCCACCCCCAGCTTTACACAACCACTAGTCTTTCTATCTCTGTAGATTTGCCTATTCTGGACATTTTGTATAAATGGAATTATGCAATATGAGGTCTGTTGTGACCAGATTCACTCACTTAGCTTAATGTTTTTAAAGTTTATCTGTGTTGTATCATATATCAGTGTTTTTCTTTTTATTGTTGAATAATATTCTATTTGTTTAGTTTTCTATTGCTGCTATTGCAGTTTAACACATACTCGGTAGCTTAAAACAATGCAAATGCATTGTCTTGCAGTTCTGTAAGTCAAAAGTCTGGTGTCATGGGTTAAAATCAAGGTGGTCTCAGGATGCCTTCCTTTCTGGAAGCTCTAGAGGAGAATCAGCTTTCTTACATTTTTCAGCTTCTACAGGTTGTTATATTCCTTGGCTAGTGGCTTCCTTCCTCCATCTTCAAAGCCAATAATAGCAGGTTGTCCTACTCACATTGCAGAACTTTATTTTCTTCTGCCTCCTTCTTCCACTTTTATGGACCTTTGTGATTATATTGAGCCACAGGGATAATCCAAAATAATCTCTCTATTTTAAGGTAAACTGATTAGCAATCTTAATTTTATCTGCTATTTTCATTTTCTATTTGGCATGTAATATAAAATATTTGCAGATTCTGGGTATTAGGATGTAGATATAATAATATAATGGTTTGTCTATCATCCATTATAAGAATATACCACCTTTTATTTTTCTATTCATCAGTTGAGGGGTATTTGGATTTTGCCCAAGATTTTGGCTATTATGAATAAATACTGCTATCAATATTTGTGTACAAGGTTTTGAATGGTTATATGTTTTTATTTCTCTTATGTGTCCAGGAGAGAAATTGTTGGGTCATAAGACTTAATTTTTTGCGAGATGATTTTGTCTAAGAGGGGAGAATAATTAGGGGTAATACATACTGTGTGGTATGAGAACATGGAGCAAGAACAAATAATACCCGCTGGCGAGAACTCAGAGAGGAAACATTTGAGCTGAACCCTTTAAAATTTATAATACCATTTATTGTCTTTCTTTTTAATTGTTAAAGCAACAAACCCATTGTGGAGAATTTTTAACATATAAAAATCTCTAAAAGAAAATAAAACTCACTTAATATCTCACCACCCAGTGAAAACCACTGTTTACTTTCTGCGGAACTTTCTTTGTGTTCAGGTATATGAATTGAGTTCATATAGTATGAGTATGTATATAGTTTTGTTGTCCATTCTTTTCAATCAACATTACATCATGAACATTTCCCATATCATTAACTATCAAAAATAATAAAAGTGGCTAAATAGCATTCCAGAATAAGAAAATATCATCTTATTTAATTAGTAATCTACTGTAGAATATTTCAGTTTATTTCCTACTTTCTATTATGAAAGGTAATACTATAAAGAGGATTCTTATACTTACATACTTTCTTTGATTTGAATCTTGAAGAATGACTAAACTAGCTGTCATGGAGTATACAAAGATACTGGTCCCCCAAGAACATGCCAACAGATGCCTTTGTGCACAAATCCTGAAGGATGTAAAATTTTAAGTGTACAAAAAATTAAAAGTTGGAGTTTGGTCCCTGGCTGGTGGCTCAGTGGATAGGTGCCGGCCTGCAAACCCAAAGGTTGCTGGTTTGATTTCCCAGTCTGGGTCCATAATCAGGTTGCAAGCCAGGTCTCCAGCCAGATCTGTAGCTGGAGACAGGTGAAAGGCAACCATACATTAATGTTTTCCTTTCTTCCTCCCTCACTACCCTTCTCTCTAAAAATAATGAATAAAAATAAAAATTAAAAAGTTGGAGTTTGTCTCTTTGTACATAAAATTCTTGATGATGCAAAATTTTATTCCAGCCATGATAATAATTATCACTGTTATTCTTATTGTGAAACTATAGTCTAATGGTGGACTGATGACATTTTGCCTTTTCTCTCTGAATTGTTTTTTTTTTTTTTTTTCTAAACCAGATATTACAAGATTAAAACAAAACAAAACTTTATTGGAGTTTCCACACTGGTGAATTGGAATGCTTCCATGTACTGGTGATCCAGACCCCAAACTCCATGAAGGCAGATACTCCTTTTTCAGGACATTGCCCTATGTCTCTTCATCTTGCTGTTGAGGACTTCTGGTCAGATGGTGGAATAGGAAAATACAGTACTCAAATTCTCCCATGACCACATAAAAAATACAACTAAACTACAGAACAACCATTATTCAAAACTGCCTGGAATCTAGCTGAATGGAAGTCCTACAGCTGGGGATTTTTTTTTAAAGCCACATCAAGACTTATAAAAGGGGTAGAGATGCAGAATGGGCTGGCCTCACACCCATCTGTGGCAGATTAAAAGCAGGAGGGGTGGGGGGAGATCCAACATGGAGGTGTAGGTAGTCACACTGCATCTCCTCCCACAACCAAAAACAATACATCTACCTCAAAACTAGAAACATCTAGAAATTCCTGAACATAGAACTGCACAGAAATATAACAAAAGATAGAAGAAAGAAAGACTCATCCAGTTAGGTAGGAGGGGTGGAACTAAAACACAGAGGAAGCTGTTAGGCAAGTGGATTACCAGTGCACTTGGCGGGGCAGCTGCATGAGTTGGTGGCACAGGTGGGGGTCTGCTGGTGAATGCTCCTGGCACCAGACCAGATCACATGTCTCACTGTTCCAACTTCAGGGGAGAAAAATAAAAAGCCGCATTTTTTTTTTTTCTGACTGTGAAAACCAGTGGGATTTGGGGAGGAGGAACTATTGGAACAGTTCATTTGCTGAGAGGCCTTCATGGTCCTGAAATGTCCACAGACCCAAACACTCTGGCAACCATGGAACTAAAGAGGAGCTAGCCCCATACAAGAAGAAATTATTCTTATTCAGGAGAAATGCCTGAATAAGAGTGCTGAGCAAGCCACATAGATCCCTCTCAGATCCTCAGACCCCTCCCCCACATACAGCACCACTACCTGGTAAGATGGGTCACCCGGCACTGATGGACAAATACCTAAGGCTCGCCCCTTATGACTAACAGGTGGGACAGCTCTACCTAAGACACAGAGGCAAACACAGGAGCCTGTCTAGATGTGGAGACAGAGAAATATGACTTAAAAAAGGACTTAAATCAAGGTCCCAGTGGTGAAACTAAGCATCAGAGCAGTAGCCAGCCTGACAGATGTACAGTTTAAATTGCTGATAATAAAGATGTTCACAGACTTGACAAATATGCTTGTGTACAGTAAACACATGAGAAACAGTGAAGGCTAGACCACATGGAACAAAGGAAAATACAAAACCAATGGTGAAGGGAGGGAAAACAAAGTTCAAATTAATAATTTGGAAAATAAGGAAGAAATAAATAGTCAACCAGCACAGAGGGGGAAAACAAAATTGGGGGAAAAAATGAAGGAGGATTGGGAACCTCTGGCACAACTTTAAACATGCCAACATCTAGGTCAGGAATGTCAGAAGGAAAAAAGGAAGAGCAAGAAATGGAAAACTTGTGTGAAAAAATAATAAAGGAAAACTTCCCAAATTTGGTGAAGGAAATAGACATACATGTCCAAAGCACAGAGAGTTCCAAACAAGCTAGATCCAAATCAAACCACACCAAGGCACATCATATTATAATGCCAAAGGTTAAAGATAAAAAGAGAGTCTTAAAAGCCACAAAGGAAAAGAAAAGTTATCTACAAATAAGTTCCAATAAGACTATCAGCTGATTTCTCAGAAGAAACTTTGCATGCAAGAAAGGCCTGGCAAGAAATATTCAGTGATGAAAAGCAAGGACCTTCAACCAAGATTGCTCTGTCCAGCAAAGCTATTATTCAGAATGGAAGTGCAGATAAAGTGCTTCCCAGACAAGGTAAAGCTAAAGGAGTTCATCATCACCAAGCCCTTATTATATGAAATGTTAAAGGGACTTATTTAAGACTAGAAGATCAAAACGATGAACATTAAAATGACAACAAGCTCTCAACTCTCAACAACAGAACTTGAAAAATGAAAAAGAAGAAGGAAAACAAAAACAAACCAAGCAAACAACCAGAATAGGACTAGAAACATAAGTATGGGGATCATTGGGAGGTTTATCAGCAGGAAGGGGGAAGGGAGCGATATAAGAAAATGGTGCAGGGATTAGGAAAACATAGTTGGTGGGTATAAGATAGACAGGGGGAAGTTAAGACTAATAGAGGAAAGGATGAAATCAGAGGACTTATGTGTACAACCCATGGACATGAACTAAGGGGAGGTAGGACTACAGGAGGGAATGGGGGGATTGGGTGGAGGGGAGCAAAGGGAAAAGAATTTGGAACAACTGTAACAGCATAATCAATAAAATATACCTCCCAAAATTAGAAAGGATATTTTGGCTTTGGAGGTCCTCCTTGAGGAGGAAGGGGTCCTAACCCCAGCCCAGGGTTCCAGTGTCAGGAAGACAAGTCCATATAACTTCTAGCTGTGAAAACCAGCAGGGTTGTGGCTAAATGAGATGGAAGGCTGCTCAAGTCCCAGGCAATTCCTTTTAAAGGCCTCACATATGGACATACTTGGACTCATTCCCTCTGAGCTTCAGTGCTAGGCCAGCAGCTTAAAAGAAACCAGGGACATATGGGGAGGAACTGAACTGTCTGGCATCAGGGCAAGAGCTAGGGGAACAGCTTTCTGCCAGACACAATTGCTGGCAAAGGCCATTGTTACTTTTCTGGGTCTCTTCCACCCCTCATAGAATTGACAGGTGGGTGCAATACCTGAGTCTCCATCAACCTGGCTCATACTCTTTGCCCCACCTTGGTGATTTCCTGAGATCCTGCTCCACTCAACTGTGGGCCCATCCAAACCATTTCCAGTGGCTTTTCCATACAGCTGGCTTCTCTTGCCTTACGTTCCAACTTTCCTAAAATCTCTCAAACAAGTAGCATCTGGCCTCTGTGTACCCCCTACCTCTTTCTAAAAGTCCTCAAGCCAGGTACTAGTGGTAGCCTGCCTTGGTTCACAGCCTGGTCTCACCTGGGCACCTCCAAGCCCAACACAAGTAGCAGTCAGCTGCAGATCACTCTGTAGCTCATGGGGCTGGCCCCAGGCAGGGCATAGTTAGTGTCTGACTTTGAACCTTCTCAGAGGCCCCAGAGCCAGTGCATCCAGTGGACTACTTCAGACCACACTGGACTACACCCCTGCCACCTACATGAGCAGCAAATTCAAGGTATGGATTCAGTGAGCACCAAAGCTCCCTAAGCAAGTCCCACTTTGTAGGGTTGACTTCTGCACAGCAGCTCCTCCTCTGTAGTTGTAGCTAGTCCTCACAATTGATTGGCCTGGAGATCAATTCCTCCCATTGATCCACTACCATCAGTAATCAAGGCTCAACTACAATAGAAAAGTGCACACAGCCAATAAAAGGGCACATTGGGAGAACTCAGCTCAGGTGACTGGGAAAGCTGTGACACTAGGTCCTATAGGACACTTACTACACAAGACCACTCTATCAAGTCTAGGAGATGTAACAGCTCTACTCAACACATAGAAATAAACATAGGGAAGCAGCCAAAAATATGGAAACAAAGTAACAGGCCTCAAATGAAAGAACAGGAGAAATATCTAGAAAAAGAACTACACAAAATGAAAGCAAGCAAATCACTAGATATAGAGTTCAAAACTATGGTTATAAGGATGCTCAAGGAACTTAGTGAGAACTTCAACAGCATGAAACAAAACAAAACATGGAAACAGTAAAAAAGAGCCAGTCAGAAGTGAAGGATATACTAACTTAAATGAATTATAATTTACAGAGAATCAATAGTAGAGTGGATGAAGCTAAGAATCAAATCAGCCATTTGAAATATAAGAAAGCAAAAAATACCCAATCAGAATAGTAAAATGAGAAAAGAATCCTAAAACATGAAGATAATCTAAGGAGCCTCTGGGATGACTTCAAGCATACTAACATTTGCTTCATGGGAGTGCTAGCAAGAGAAGAGAAAAATAGAAAGCAAGAAATTCAAAAGAAATTTCAAAAAAATAGTGAAGGAAAACTCCAATTTGGTGAAGGAAATAGATGTACAAGTCCAGGAAGCACAGACGGTCCCAATCAAGATGAACCCAAAGAGGCCCGCACCAAGACACATTATAACAAAAGTTTAAAGACAAAGAAAGAATCTTAAAAGCAGCAAGAGGAAAGCAGTTAGTTACCTACAAGGGAGCTCCCATAAAACTGTCAGTTGATTTCTCAACAGAAACTTTGCAAGTCAGAAGCAATTGACAAGAAATATTCACAGTGATGAAAAGCACCAACCTACAACCAAGATACGCTACCCAGAAAAGCTATCATTTAGAATCAAAGGACAGATAAAGAGCTTCCCAGACAAGAAGAAGCTAAAGAAGTTTATCACCATCAAACCAGTATTACATGAAATACTAAAGGATCGTTTAGAAGAAGGAGATGATGAAGGAGGAGAAATAAAGATATGAAAAATAAAACTGCACCCTGGCTGGTGGCTCAGTGGATAGGTGTTGGCTTGCAAACCCAAAGGTCGCAGGTTCGATTCCCAGCCAGGGCACATAATCAGGCTGTAAGCCAGATCTCCAGCCAGGTCCATAGCTAGAGGCAGGTGAAAGGCAACCATACATTGACGTTTCTCTCCCTCTGTGCCTCTCTTTCTTCCCCTCTCTCTGGAAATAATAAATAATAAAAAGATCTTAAAAAATAAAATTGCAATAAATATGTATCACCAATTGAATCTAAAAAATCAAAATAAGCCAACAATCAGAATGAAAACAGCCTCATAAATACAGAGAACATTTTGATGGTTGCCAGATTGGAGTGGGGTTGGGGAATGGATGAAAAAGATGAAGGGATTTAGAAGTACAGATGATAGTAACAAAATAGTCATAGGGATGTAAGGTATAGCACAAGTAATAGAGTCAAAAATATTGTATATATGGTGTCAGGTGAGTATGAGATTTATCAGGATAATCTCTCAGTAAGTTATATAATGGCTAATTACTGGTGTGTACACCTGAAACTAATACAATATTGTGTGTCAGCTATAATTGAAAAAAAAAAAGATTAAAAACAAAATAAAATTTTTATCTATTAAATATTTTATCATGTAATGATGGCAATTAATAGATACTAGTTTACATCTCCTAAGTCTTTAAAAATTAAGCTAGTTCTTCAAGGAATTAGTTTTGGTGTTATTAGTAACAGATCTAGCACTTCAATAATAGCTACTCTGACCTCAAACACTGCCTGTTCCAATAAGGTTGTTACTTCTATGTCAGAGATAAGCCATACATAGATTCACATATAGTTACTATTTGTTGTTTTTATTATTTATTATTCACATCTGCCTAATAAGCAATTCCTGCAGTGCTGGTATTTCAAAATGTTTTGTTGGACCCTCAAACATTGTTTTGCCAGTACACAAGAATTCAGCCACTGAGTCAAGAAAGGCAATGGAGGTAATGATGACTATGATCCTATTTACAGAGTGTATCTAGCTTTTTTGAATTTTAAAGGCAAAAGTGGTTTTAAGTCCAGTATGCTGGAATAGAATTTTGGGTCTTCTCCCTGTATATGGAAGAAAATTTCAATGTAACTGCATATTTTTACTTCAAATTTTAAAAGCATATCAATTTAGCATAAAACCATAGCCAAGTATAAAAAGCAAAATAACTGTTTCTTTAGAGATTGAAAATCAGTCTTCCACCATTTATCACTGGTTGCAGATTCTAAGTTATAGATCCTAAGTCTAATCAGTAACTAGTATTTATCAGACTAATTTCTTCAATTGTTTAAATATTACTTTAATGTGAAGTAACCAGTCACTCTTACTGCCACAAAATTCATAGACCAAATATCACAAGTTAGAATTTTTTCGTGTGTGGAGAAGACTTCTAATAATAGTGACTTTATTATGCATTCATTTCAATTGCCTTTCAGTCTTCCCCAACATTCCTTCTCAACCTCTTCCTAAATTCTACATGATTAGTCTTTAGTTTTTACTCCATACTTTCAAATTTCTCCATTTCTCCTAAGTTGTAAAACCTCAAACTAAAGAAATTATAATAGAATTTCTGATAATATATTCTAATGTAATCATAAGACTTTTCCTGCATACTCCATGCATCAAATGTTCTGTGAGAAATCTGTTTTTTTTTTCCTTCTAACACATGCTCACATGCTTTGATTAATGCTCAAGCCAGTTCTCCCTAATGATGACATAGCTTAGATCATTTTTCTAGTCTGTTCATGAGTCTGTCATGTGGAATGGAATCGAAGGCTCAAAGAGCAAATTATATTTTCTTTCTCTTCCATACGAGATACCGAAGGAAATTAAACCGCTTTCATATGGCTTACATTCAGATACACTATGGCATAATATGCTGTGTTGCCAACATATTTTCCTCTTTGTCATTTGAGTGCATCTAAAATATTACTGGGCTAGATAGAGACAAGCTTTAAAAAATAACAACAACAAAAACAGACCTCAATCTTTTAAGTAGTAAACTCAACTTGCAGAATGTTTATGTTTGCTTGTTTGTTTTTTGTTGTTGTTTTTTTTTTTTTGGGGGGGGGCAGTTAAAAGATTTTATTTATTGCCGCCCTGGCTGGTAGCACAGTGGATAAGGCGCCGGCCTGTGAACCCAAAGGTCACAGGTTTGATTCCCAGCCAGGGCAACATAAATAGGTTGTAAGCCAGGTCTCCAGCCAGATCTGTAGCTGGAGGCAGGTGAAAAGCAACCATATATTGATGTCTCTCTCCCTCTCTGCCTCTCTCCCTTCCCCTCTTTCTAAAAATAATAAAATCTTTTAAAAAAAAGATTTTATTTATTATTTTTAGAGAGATGGGTAAGGAGAGAGGCAAAGAGAGAGAGAGAGAGAGGGATCAATGTATGGTCGCCTTTCACCTGCCTTCAGCTACAGATCTGGCTGGAGACCTGGCTTACAACCTGGTTATGTGCCCTGGCTGGGAAATTGAACAAGCAAAATGTTTTGTTTTTTTTTTAAGATTTTATTTTTATTATTTATAGAGAGAGGAGAAGGGGGAGAGGTAGAGAGGAAGAGAGACATCAATGTATGGTTGCCTTTCACCTGCCTCCAGCTATGGACCTGCCTGGACACCTGGCTTACAACCTGGCTATGTTGTCCTGGCTGGGAATTGAACCAGCAACCTTTGGGTTCACAGGCTGGTGCCTTATCCACTGTGCCACCAGCCAGGGTGCAGAATGTTTTTAAGACCAAATAATCATATTGAAGTTGTCTAGCCAAGAATTCTCAAAATTTAAGACAAGTGCTTTTTCATCTTTTGGATAATGACCCGAGAAAAATATGCCAAAAATTGTCTCATGGGTGAGGTTCTTTAGGAAAAAAGTGTTATAAAGTCTTGGAAAAACAAGACAACTAAATATTATAGGTATAATTAATCTCTGCCAGGGTAATTTTTTAAGAGAGGAAATGGTCATTATCATGTTAGGGAGGAGACAGGGCAGGCAACATGGTAAAATGCAAAAGGGCAGCCAGGCTCCATGTCGGGATACTAGGGTCTAGCCCTGGCTCCATCGTTTACAAGCTGTGTTGTCTTAGACAAGTTATATCATTCTCTGAGATTTGTTTTCCTCACCTGAAATATGGGAGTCCATTTGCCTACCTCCACAGTTGTTGTGAGAGCCAAATAATTTGAGCTATGAAAGTGAAGGTGTATTCAATTTGTAAAGTGATATATAAATGTAGGGAAGTATGACTAAGGTAATATTTCAAGATTATTAATAATGTGAATGAGGAGGATTTGGAATCATGACTCCAGCAGGAGTGGGCAGCCTAGGCAGAGCTCTGGGCTGTGACAGGCGACTGGTTTCACCTCTCCTCAACAAAAAAAATGCTATTCCCTGTACAAATAGCTCCTGGAAGATTTGTGAAGGAGACAATCTCTATTTGACATCAACAATCTCCCCTTCTATTAGTTCTGGTCCTCATCCTCTTCATTTGTTAATTCCAAAAGTTTCTTCCTCTCTATTTTCAGGAATATTTCAGATATATTCCCAAGGAAATACAAATGGCAAATACAGCTTCATACGTTCCTTTGTGGGGGTAGTTAAGGGAAGCAAGCCTAAACCAAAAGCAGTGCTATTCACAGGGGCTGGGCAGGTGATGTAAATGAGCAAAGCAGGTGACTGTTAAGGAAAGTAGGGATGTAATGAGACCGAGACAAAAGACAGCACAGGACTCCTTCAGAGAAGGGACCCAGCTCCTGCCCACCATTGCCAAGTGGGAGTGTAGGCTCCAGAATTCCCAGATCTTCTGACATTTTGTTTACAATTTAGATTTTTGTGAGAAATCTCACAGTTTAAAACAATTGGACTACACTGTTTAAGGGCTAAGCCTAACACACCTGCAAGTTACATACATCTGCAAGCTTCCTGTTTGTATCTTTAGATGACAGAAAGACATTCTAGCCATCATAAGTCTAGATGAATCAGTCGAGCTTTGGAGTGCCACATACATGCTGAAATCCCAGCTTTACCCTACAATGGTTGACTAAGATTAAACTAGTTATTTAATATCCCTGAGCTTAATGTCTCTTGCCTGTACATTGGGGGTAAAAAATCTCTGCCTTGTAAATTTTTTAAAATTTTATTGTTGTTGTATTACATCCATCCCCTTTTTGCTCCCCTCTGTCCCCCTCCCCACCCACCCATTCTGCCCAAAGTCAATCCCAACTATTGTCCATGTGCCTTGTAAATTTTTTAGGTTAAATTATAAAACATAAAAATCATCTGTCTAGCACACAGTAGTTGCTTAACATGTGATCACTACTTCTACTACTAATGCTCCTGCCACTAGTACAACCACTGTTTACTTTTAGAATAATGGGATTTCAGGCCTCAACCAACATAAGGAGAAGGTACTCAAAAAAGGCTACATTTTTTGGAACTCCTTAAATACACCATGACATTGGGTCATCTAACTGCATATAAGATTATTCCTGCCTGTATGGTATGATGTGAATGTAGTCAGACCCTGGATGTGTCAAAGAATTTCAAGGTTGTGGTCTACTGAATAGTTGACATGAGATAGCAAAATATACATGCTCTGGTCAGAGTGTCATCCTGTATACCGAAACATTGTGGGTTTGATTCACCATCAAGGCACATACTTAGGTTGTGGGTTTGATCCCCAGTTGGGATCTCCCGTAGGGCCCAACTGGGGATCAAACCCACAACCTAAGTATGATTGATATTTCTCTCTCACGTCCATGATTCTCTCTCTTCCCCTTCCTTTCTCTAAAATCTAGGAAAGCATATCCTTGGGTGAGGATTATTAAAAATCATATATACATATATGCTATAACTATATTTAAGCCAAGAAGCTAAGTTGCTAAATAAAATGGGATCAACAGAGCAACATTAAAATAGTTTGCAACATTAAAATAGTTTTTATTTTAAATCTAAGTTCTAGGGTTTTTTTGTGTTGTTTTTGTTTGTTTTTTATCCCCACCCAAGGACATTTTTTTCATTGCTATTTAGAGAGAGAGGAAAGGAGAGAAAGAAACATCAATGTAAGAAACATCAGTTTCCTTCCACGTGCACCCAGGCTGGGGATAAAACCTGCAACCTAGGTATGTGCTCTGGCTGGGAATTGGACAGCAGCCTTTCTGTTACGAGACAAAGCTCCAGCCAATTGAGCCATACCAGCCAGACATTAGGGTTTTGTTTTGTTTTGTTTTTGTGTGTTTTTAAGCCCTGATACCTTTAGCCTTTATTTTCAATATTTTGATGTATAATATGCAAAATTTATAGCAACTTCATTTACAAAATAATTCTATCGAGCAAGAGAGAAGACAAAAAAGATAACACAAAGGCAAACTGATGTGAAAGGGAATTACAGGGTGCACTTAATCAATTGGCAATAAATTTTCACCTCTTTATTTCATGTGCTTCTTATTAATTTAATTTTGAAAAACTATGTTTCTAAGGTTATAATTTAACATCATTGTTTCAGATATAAAGGATAAAATTCTGAAAGCAACTGTCATGTCGAAGGAATACAATGTTAGAGCAACCATAATTTCTGGGTTGCATGCAGGGAGAACTGCTAAGAAAATTGTAGACTTCAATAATATCCCTTTATGTACAGTTTACAATGCCAAGAAGGTGTATGATGCTGATCCTGATGTCACCACACCAACAAGGAAAACGCCTAAGGTACGCAAGGGTCACAGAAGTCCAGATATTGTACACAGAATCCAGGAGATCATCAATGAAAACCTAGGATGTTTAACCTTGATTTTTTTAGAGAAGTAGTTGCACCTTGGATGAAGCAAATCACAAATGGATGTCATTTGATCTTCCAACAAGATGGTACACCAGCACATAATGTCAAAAAGGTGCAAGAATGTCTCAGTATCAACGTTCCTGAATTCTGGTCAAAGGAAATCTGGCTGCCTAGTTCACCAGAACTAGATGCAAATCTTTTAGACTACTACGTATGCAGCTTTGTGATAGAGAAGTTAATAAACAACCTTATTCCAAGAAAGAGGCTGTAAAAGCTAAGGTTGAAAACATGAAGATGTCCATGGATAAAGAAAAGCTAATGAAAGCGTGCTTAAGATCCTGAAGTCCAATGGAGTCTATTATTGTAGCAAATGGAGACTTTTTTTGAACAATTAAAAATATAATGACTATGTTTATGTATTTACATATAAGAATAAATTTATTTCAAAATATAACACTTTTGTGATGTTGTTTATTTTAGTAAAATTTTGCCAATTGATCGCCCACACCCTGTATAACATATTATTTATCTCATTATTTAAGTCATAGTACACAGCATAATTAAGCCCTTATAAATAAGTGAGAAAGTTGAATAAGTCCTAATAAGGAAAATAGAATTCAAACTATATTAAAATGGACTACAATGGTCCCAGTTATTCCTATTTTTCCCCTAATTTCAATCTGAATCCTGACAAAACCTTAGCAAATTTACCATGAATTTTTCCCTTAAAAAAAAAAAAAAAACTTCAGGGAGAAAAGGACCAGAAGTGCACAGGATAGAATAAGACAAGGGAGTCTGACATCAGCCATATTTTTCTGCTAGAAGGTAAGGAAGGAACTGTGATGAATGTGTGTGGAGTCTGAATACAGAGATCACTAGTACAGCGGTGATCTTTTCTCCAGCTTTGCTAGGTGACATTTTTAAAGTTTTGATAATTATTTTAATAAGGTGGGTTTATTTATCTTTGAATAGAGGAAAGCAGAGCAACAGGGGTGTGGGTGGGGGAATAAAGAAAGTAATATATCAGAAATTGTTCTAAGTTAAAACATGAGAAAAATAACTGTCAAAGAATTTATGGCTATAATATCATGGTAGGTGACTGGCATTCTATATAAATTTCCATCAATATAAGGATACATTATTTATCTAATTACTACTTCAGTGAAGGATTTTTTGATTTTGGTGGCAGGAGTAATTCCACCTTTTCCAAAAGACATTTGCCCACAATTATGCCCTATTTTTATTTAGTTTACATAAAAAGTCATGTTTTCTTGGTTTTATTTTCCCTAAGAATTTTGGGTCAGAGCACTGTTATATTTGAAGTGTTTTTTTATGAGATTTTCCATGTGTGTTTTGATATCTGATTAAGACAAGTTGTGCTTTTTTGGTAGACATTTTGGTTTCTGGGAAGAACTTATTTATTTTAAATGCTATAAATTGGATGTTTAAATAGGTCCCCTTAAATTTTTCCCCTTTTGGAGTGAAAATACCCTATGGAAAAAGGGAAGGAATACTTGGAATAAATACAACAGTATGTTTTAAAATGCCACCATCCTCTTCTCTCTTACCCCTTTTTGCACTGCATTCATTACTTTTAATGCAATGAGACACAAATTGCTCCCATTTCTTGCTCTGTGCCCTTCTCAGGACTTTACCCAGTGCCTGTGGGAACATAAACTATTCTCAGCCCTGCATAAATAACCCTCTGGGGATATTTTTCTCTTGCCCCTTTCCTTTAGTTCTATCCTCAGCTTTATACTTTCCTCGCACTCAGCCTAAAACCAAAAAGAACTTCTCTGCAAAATCTCTCAGGGCGATGATGATTCACATGCAGCTCTTTCTCCTCTGATGCCTCACCTCATTCATGATAGTTGCTTTGGTCTCCTTAAGCTCTCAGCTCTTACTCCTCAATCAAGTGAAGCTTTTGGGCTTGATTTTTGGTTCTTCTCCCTGCTTTGTGGACTGTGAGCCAGTGTACTCTGGGCTTTCATCTCAATTATTCCCTTATCTCAAGGGCTGCAGTCTTGTGCTGCTTATTGTCTAACATCTGAAAAACATTGTTTTATATATTTTATCCAGTTTTCCAGTTATTTAAGGTAGAGGGTAAATCTAGTCTCTGTTATTCCATTACGGCTAAAAGAACGAGTTCTAGTTTTCAGGGTATTTTTTTATTATCCCATGTACCACCTACCTATGGTTAGTTCTATACAATACAATTAATTCTCAGTAAGTCAGCAGTGGCTTAAACCAGTTTAAAGATCAAACATGGTCAACATAGAGTGTGTATGTATATCTATATTTTAGAAGCATGAAAATAGTGACGACTCGGAATACCTTTGTATGTTCTTATGAGCTACAACACTTGCCACACTATGCCAACCTAGTAACAACCCACCCTTTTCCAATTATATGTAGATAGGTGTTATCTTGAACTCCATATGGAATGGGGGTCAAATAATGCATTTGTTTTCATTTTAAAAATTTATTTATTTTGTCATCTTTTGCATGACATTGGAAATTTGCTTGGTAGACAAGAAAAAAATGGCAGTAATAGAACAATAGAAGCACAAGTACCATAGCCAGTGTCCCATTTGATTCATCAATGGTATGCTCTCATCCAGAGAACTATATTTGTATTCTTGTCATACTTTTAATGACATTCACAAACTGATAAATATGTTATTTTATTGGGATTTTAGAGTTTCTAGTGACCAAAGTCCCTATCCAAATAGTTAATCAAGAAAGGGAATTAAACTATGCTGTATGCTGTACATATGAAACTAATAGAGAATAATATTGAAAACAGAATGAAATAGCTAGCTATATTTAAGCTCTATAGTTAAGTCTAGTTTCACATGTGGCTAGATACAAAGGACCAAAAAATATTATCTGGCTTCTATTTTTCTCTCTCCAATTTTGGCTCCACTTCCTTTACTCAGACTTTATTGTTGCAAGGTGGTTGCCTTGGGGCTGCATATTCCACTTTGTAATTTCAAGCATTCTAAGTAAAGACCCTAAGATTCACTCTGGATCAGCCTCGGCCAGATATCCACCCTGACCACTTTGGCAAAGGATATGTAAAGCACTGATTGGCTTAAGCCAAGGTCATGTACTTTACCTTAGACTTAGTTAGGGTAAAGCTCCTCTCAGGTCCTGTGTCCTGAGACTGAAAATCAGGCTGTGGTTAGAAGATGGGTGAAAGGCTCCCAGAAAGGCAGGTAATAAATGTGCTCTCTGTTCAGCAGATGTAATTGTAGCCAGATAAAATTACATTAAATTTACTTTGAACCATATTTTGACTGTGACAGTTTATATTATCTCCTCCTCCACTCTTTCCCTAAATACAAATATTTTCTAAAATTAATTTTAGAGGAAGAGAGATTTTAGAGTGGGAGAGAAGAGGGGACAGAAGCATCGTATTTATGCATACATTGGTTGCTTCTTGTATATGCCCTGACCAGAGATCAAACCCACAATCTTGGCATATCAGGACAATGATCTAACCAAATAAACTACCCAGCCCGAGCTCCATACATAGAGTATTATTACCCTAATTAACTGAGGACTGGTTATACTTGAGGTACATTATACAATAGAACAGATAAGAAGAATATATAATTAGGCAATAGAAACTGTGGAAGACCTCAGAAAAGGGAGGACTTCAGTATCAAGAAATAGAAGAGGAAGGATATTCAGGGAAAGAGAACAACACAAAGAAAACAGCTAGGAAAATGTAGAATAATAAGTGGATCAGTGGAAGTACAGGCTGGGGTCAAGGATATGACCATAAAGAGGTTGAGGAAAGGTCAGGCAGATTCTTGAACCTCAGGTTAAAAGATATGAATTTACTCTGAATGTGCTAAATAAAGCACAAGTCAGCAAACTTTTTCTATAAATAACAAGGTAGCAAATGTTTTAGGCTTGGCAGGCCAGGAGGCAAAATCAAGGATATTTTGTAAATGGTATTTATATAATAAGAGAGAAAATAAATTTCCATAATGGAATTCAAAATATAATAATAAGAAGAAGAGAAATAAGAACAAGAAGAACTATTTTGTAATATAGGTATACTGTGTGAAATTCTTCTGGGGGATCAGATTTTACTTAATTAGGGCTCAAAGTGTTCCTACCAACGAATTCATTACAACTGTTCATATGTTAAAACCATTCTTAGTTCACAAGCTGTACTAAAACAGGAAGTTGGATTTGCTCCACTAACGATAGTGTGTCAACCTCTGCACTAGGAAGTCATTTCATGTTTTTTTTTTAAAGGGGAGGTGATCTGGTCATAATGTCAGTTACATCAGGATGAAACAAGCTGGAAGTAGTATAGTATCAGCATAAGATAGTCAGAAACTAAATTAGAATGCTCTGGGTTTGTGTAGTCATGTAAATGGAGCAAGCACAAATCTTGGGTCAAGTTAAAGTTGGATGGAACAGCATTAACTACTCTGATGAATCAACCCTTATTGTAACAACAGTTGTTCATTCCCCTTTCTATATCTCCTCCACAAACCACAGGGCCTCTCATTTGTATCGGGAAAGGAGCCCAGGTGCCTTTAGGCAAGCCTTGCCCCTGATTGAAGCAGAGTAAGAAAAACTAAAAGAACCCCAGAATACACCATTTGAAAGATGAACTGACTAGGCAAGGAGAAGGGAAGCTCTTTCAGTTCTATTTTCAGACACTGCAGAGACCCTCTGAGAAAGGAGAATTATTTCTCTCAGAAATGGGTTTGTAACTACAATGATCATCTTTTGTTTGGCTATATAATTTTGTCATCTGGGTCAAGCTCTCAACTACCTATTCAATATCCTAATAATCAACAGCTTTTAATGCCACATTAGGTAGATACTGTATCAAGTGAAGCTGCTTTCCAAAAAGTGGGCATTATATGATGTTGAATTTTCATCTTGAACCTGAATCTTATGTGCCTAGAATCCAAGGTGAACGAAGATGCAGGCATGTTTCAAGAAACAGTATCTGGCCCACAGAAGTTTGTTTACATATTGGACCAAGGATCCTTCTTGGACTGCCAGTGTTGGGGGAGAGGGATGGTTCTGAATAAGGTAGTGTCAATCAATTGAATTGTTCTCCAGTCCAGTTTCCACAGACTTATGCTTCAGTCTTAGGGTACTGGGGAGACAGTGAAGGAGGGAGTTAACACTAAATTGGGAGATTATGATACCTAGCCCTAGACTGCTGGGAGCAGGTTAAAAGCAGGGAACAGAATGTGGAAATGGGACCTGGGAGCTGCCTATGCACCTAGCCATGCTCCTTTGGGACAGTGGTTGGATGTTCAAGTAATGAGTGGTGCAGCTGGACAAAGAACACTTCGCAAGCCACCCAGGGCCATGGCAAGGACACTGAGTCCTGCAGTGCCAGGTTGCACCTCCCTCAGCCTGCGAGGTTGTGTTACCTAGTAACCTTGCATGTGCCTTGTGGATACCCCACCAGGAGTGCTGAGATCCTGATCCTAGCTGCATATGCCCCACCCCTCCTGGGGAGGCCACATCCAGGCACTGTCTGAGCCCTGTTGAAATTTCTAGGCTCCTTTACATAGGCCTTTGGTTCCATCACTCTCTGTCAGTGGGCCTTGAGTGCAGGCAACTCACTACATACAGAGACTAGGGTATGAGAAGTGTGGAGTTGACTGAGTGACACAGGAGTCTCACCCGTCATCCATGATGGCAGCAGGGGTAGGTTCTTACACTATGCATGCACATGGCTATGGAGATAATTAGATAAAGGGAAAAGCCTTCCTACCTGACTCTAGCAGCAGGAAAATGTGTTGTGGAAGTCAGAATGGTGGCAGGGGGAGGTTCTGGACCAAAGAGGCCTGTCAGTCTAGCCTGGGGAAAGACAGGATTAGTTGGGGGGTGAATCCACCCAAAGCACACAAAAATTGGGGTAGTTAGTTGGTCATTCTGAGAAAGCACCTGACCTGTCCTGTACCTGAAACAAATAGAGTACAAGGGGTACAAAGAAACTCTCTCTTGCTTGCCTAGCTGCTTGTGACCTGCACTAAAAATGGTGCACTGGCCTCACTCTGTGACATGGTGGAGCATTCCCTAGTGCATTCACATGCTCTTTTATCTGGGAGCACATGACTTCGTGGCCCTAGCTGCTGCATGCATGGCCACGCCAGCTCCACATGCAGCCTCCAAGAGGGAGCCTGAAGCAGGACATCTGGGAACAAGCTAAGCTACCTGGATGACCACTTAGCAGCTGTGTATGGGCTCCAAAGGATAGTACTTTAAAATGGAGCAGGAACTCTGGGCGCTAGTTTTTGTTTTGTTCTTGCTGAGAACAGCTGGGTTTGGGCTGGTTTTTGCAAAGGAGATGAGCTTTGAGATGGAGAATACCCCATTCTCCTGAACTGTTCAGCATCTGAATAAAAACCTCATTGCGTACTCACCAGCCTCCGCCTCTCAAGTTTACCTTTTGTGGTAACAGGCAGCCACACCTCCTTTGTTGTTTGGTAACAGTTAAGGACCCTTGGAATTACTGATTTCATCAGTAACAGGAGACTTGCTCTTGATCTTGGTATCCTTGATTCAAGTATTTACCACCTTTGGGTAAGTGTTGGCAGCAGGGCACTTGCATGACCCTGCAAATGGAGGCCTCCTTAAATTTTGTGCCAAGGCACCCTAGTCTCAGCCTTGGTCAGCAGCCATGGACAGCAGTGATGGCAATGTTGGCGGCAACTAGGTGCTAATAGGAGGGGAAAAGGGGGGAGTTCCATAGGAAGGTATCACATATAGTCTTTGAAAAATTCATATAAAGATAATCACCTCATAAGCATATACTGGACAAATCTTGGGATGGCCTCAGAAGAATATGCATTATTGCCTCACATCTTCTAGTGGCACATAGTGGACTATAAACATGACAGTGACTCAAACAATCCTGTTATTACAAATGAAGGTGTTGTATGGATATGCTAATCCCCCTTCCATACAATTGTATTTGGTGTATTATACTCCTCCATGAAATTTATAGAGAAGTTGCAGCCAAGCAGTTATGATATTTCCCATCAAGTGTTTGCTTTATAATAAAGGAAAACAAACATTTCTTCAGGAACAGGTGTAGTGCTAATAGTCAGGAGAATAGCAAATAGCAATGGCTTGCTGCCCTGGAAACAGCCTGGTATCCTAGCAACAAGCACATTCATTCTTCTGGCCTGCCCTGTTGAGATGTGTCAACACAGGTAAAGAGCTTAACCACAGAGCTGAAGTGACAGTCTTTCTGTTTCAGAATAAAGCTAGACCTGTACAGGTAAAACTGGAAGGGAAGGGGAAACTGAATCGTTCAGCTAAGCAGCTAGAATTTGGAAACTTAAAGAACAGTAATGTAGGAGTTAAATTTACTTATATTTACTCTTTCTCTAGATGGGCTCTACGTAATTTTTTTTTTTTTTTAATTGTTGGCTCTTCTAAAGGAAGGGCTTAAAAATGTGGTAGTAGTGGCTAAAGCCATGACTTATGGCTCTGTTCTCCCTGTCTCCCTGTCTCTGGGTTAAGAAGTGCAGTATTTCCCCCAAACTTCTTTTGACCCCCACCTCTTATGTTTTAGGTCATAAAGACTAGGGGAAAGAGGTCAGGATATATCCTGGTAGTGATGTGAAGGTTGTAGCTTTCTTTTTGCACATATTTTCATTGTAATCCCTAAATTCTATAAGAGTAGTTGAGATTTCTTGATCTTAAAAAAAAGTTTAAAGTATCTCATGCACCCCATAGGAAATCTCAAATTATTGGAACTAGCTATAGCATAGCACATAGGACAAATTTTCTGAAGCCAGGGCAGAAACTGTCTCTGTCTCTCTTTCCATATATGCATACGCACACACACACACACACACACACATATACAGTTGGAGATATATATAAATTTATATATATACATACATTTTAATGATTGCATTAAAAAATTGAATGCTTAAATGACTTATTTTTTAGAATGGTTTAATCTTTTTTCTTTTTATTAATTGGTATCATTGTCTAGTAAATCATACACATAATACACAAAATGTTTAAAAGTTTTTATAACTAAATCACCAGAGGCCCCCAAATTGACTTTAATAATCAATCTCAGCTCTTAGTTTCTAAAGGAAATTCAGTCTTATTTTGACTCAACATGATGTCACATAATTCTAGTGAATTATTTTTTAAAACTAACAAAAGAAGAGTAATGAAACAAATGATAAAATTGGTGTAAAAATTCAAATGGATGCCTGAAAAAAATGTCTTTGGTAACCGGGGAGATAATTGTTTATGACAAAGAACATGATGAGTAACTAATTGTTGTTACTATGACGACTTAGACTTTTAGAATGAAGTCTTACACAGATGGAAATAATTTTTTACCTCTAAATTGGTGACCAGCCAATCAATTTAGAGTAAAAAATTAGAAATCAACTATATTATATTTCAGCTAATTACATTTTATTAATTGGTAAGAGAAAACACAAACAGATAAGAGACTTTTTTGGAGTATAATTAACAAAGAAAATCAAATGATGCCAGGTGATGGCATGAGGTGAGTTTCAATAGAGCATAAGGAGGGTCTAGGAAATAATCACAGTGAAGCCAATCAATATAAGGGTAGCATCTAGGAGAAGATAGCAACAGAAAATTTTTGTTCAAAGTGAATATGTAAAAAGTAACAGATGGGCATGTTGCTGATACCTTAAATAAACAACCAAATAAATATATTTTATTTTAAGCAATGCCTTTAATTAAATGTAAACAGCAAACAGAGTAGTTATGTCAACTTCTATTTTAGTAACATGTTTAAAACAGGTTACCAATCTCCTAGTAATGATGTAGCCACAGTTCTTCAAGAAAGAATGCTTTCTCTTCTGCACTTGCTTCTGAAAGCCAATGTATTTGTAGAAGCCAAAGAGGTATTATTTTGTTGGCAAGTATGTGAATTTTGATTTTCGGTAAGCTCTCACTGAAATACATTTAACTTTCCAAAGGGCAGTTCTATAGAAGGTTAAACATGAGGTTTAAGAGAAGTTTTAAAGTCCTGCAAAACATTTCCTAAGAGTTCTCATCTCCCTTGCATTTTACTTCTGCTTCTCTGTGGTCACTACTACTGCGCAAGAAGCAATTTTGCAAGCATTTAAATGGCCAAGAGCCATGTATGAGTCAATTAGATTGCCTATTTTTTAAATCTAACAGTTTATAGAACAGACTAACCCCTTCTCTCTCACTGCATCAGGCCTGGATTCTGCCCTTTTGAGGAAGAATACAGTAGGCAAAAAAAAAAAAAAAAAAACTGTCTCAATGAGATCACAGCAGAAAGTTAGTATCAAACTCTTCTCTCTCTCCTTTTAAAAATTACATACAAACTCTCCTCTTGAGATCTATTTGAAACACAGCATGTAATGCTTAGAAAACAGCAATTCTTCAGTAACAGGGTCCAACAGATCCCCCCATCCCTAACACCACCCTGGCTCCTTATTCTTCTAGATCTGTTTGTTTTTGATTGACTAAGTCATGTTGCTAATGAAAATTGCAAATAACTCTCTACAAGAAACCCACTTTACAGGCCTCTATAGCTAATGAGAAAGTCAGTGATGTGAAACATAATATGTTCAGTATCATTCTAGGACAGTATTTAACAAAGCTAAATATAATAGACTAATGAAAAGAGTAGCATGGATACTACAAAAAACAGGAGGTAGAAACAATTTTTTTCATTGCCTTTGGGGGCAGCAGACTTATCTTCCTTCCTCTTTTCTTCCTTCCTCTGTCTTTCATTCCTGTGTGCTGCTGAAGTTAATATTAGCATTAGTGTGCATCCCTGAGTGCAGGGCAGATGCCTAGGCTACTGGTGATGAGAAGTGGACAAGTAATGTGGTGAAAAAATTCAGCCTGGAGTTTCTGCTTAATGTATATGCGTCATAAGAACTACTTGACATGCCTTGATAAGATCATTGAATGCTATTTTATTCAACATGTGCTTCCTGTGTTAGGCAATATAGCAATTGATAATGGCCATTATCTGCAGAGGAGCAAGGATGAGACCACTGTTTGCTTATTATTACAGCTCTAGAATTCAGCAGAGCATGGCATAAAATAGGTGCTCAGCAAATATTGAGGAATAAAGTAGCTTTGGTTTGCTTTTTCTGAACATTTACAAATGTAACTAAGTAAAGAAAACATTGTTGAAATACCCATTCTAAAACTATTCACCATTAACCAAACATACCATATTCTCGCTCTACATCTATCTGGATTTTGACCCATGGTTACTCAATGTAGAATCTCTTTTAACTAACACTTTTACCTGTATATTCCTACTCGGCCCTCAGGTTCTGATAGAGGAATATACTCCTGTAATGCTTGAGCAGACACCTATCATGTGATTTTTGTTTCCTACACATAGTTCACAGCATCTTTTATAACCTGCTCTCTAATGGCATTGTGATTGCGTGTTGACCTAAATTTCTTAATAGTACAAAACATTTCTCTTCATCATTGTAGCCCCAATTATCCATTGAAAGAAAGCATTTCCTTTTAAGTCCCAAAAGGAAAGTAAGTCACCTACTCAAGCAATTAAGATATAATGCAATGCATCTTACAGTAGAAATATGATGTAATGAGATCCATGGAGTACAAAAGAAGAGATGGCTATTTCTTTCTGCAGTTTAGATTAAGCTATACAAAAGAGGTAACACTTGACCTGGCCTTGGGACATAAGTTCACAAAATAAATAATCTAGAAAAAAGAACGTGGTGAGCAAAACCAAGATTTAAAAGTACACAGTGTGACACTGGAGTTCTTGTAGCCTAACTGGAATAACAGAAACCAGATTTACCCTCTCACCTGAACCAACTGAAAAACCAGACAAAATACATGAAATTATGGTTTTAAGATTTAATATACAAGTCACAAAGAACATGGATGAATGCAAGATGGGGAATAAGTAAGATGAGACCTCTGATTGTCCCAGCTTACCTAGAGCGAGTTACCAGGCCAGAGAAAGGAACCGAGACCTAAGGAGATTCCCCTGGAGACTTCAGCTGAACACTGATTAACATATATGCCTGTAAGAAATTACCTGAGGCTGGGGAAAGAACAACCAAAAGGATTAAAAAGAATAATCTTTGGAGTTAATCCATTGGTGGAAATGGTTTCTGTTCCCAATAGCCAGAGTAAAAAAACTCTTAATTCAGAGTACTGTGCAGAAAGGTTTTGCCGCAACAGTGGAACAAAATTAGCCCTAGTCTCAGAGCTGCTACAGTCCCATCTAACACAGTTTAAAGCAAGTATATTCATTTTCCTTTTGTAAGTAAATTGTATTAATTATGCCATTACAGTTGACCCCATTTTTTTCCTTTGCTCCCCTTTGCCAGTACCTTCCTTCCATCCAACAATCTCCCCACCCCTTAGTTCATGTCCATAGGTATGCATATAAATTCTTTGGCTTCTCCATTTATACTATTCTTAACATCCCCGTATCTATTTTGTACCAGTTATGCTTCTTAATCCCTGTACTTTTTCTTTCATTTTTCCCCTTTCCCCCTCCCCACTGATAACCCTCCATATAATCTCCATGTCTATAATTTTGTCCCTGTTCTAGTTTGCTTAGTTTGTTTTTGGTTTATATTTAGTTGTTGATAGCTGTGAGTTTGTTGTCATTTTAATGTTCATAATTTTGATCTTCTTTTTCTTAAATAATTTCCTTTAACATTTCATATAATAAGGGCTTGGTGATGATGAACTCCTTTAGCTTTACCTTGTTTGGGAAGTACTTCATTTGCCCTTCCATTCTAAGTGATAGCTTTGCTGGGTAGAGTAACCTTGGTTGTAGGTCCTTGCTTTTCACTACTTTAATACTTCTTGCCAAACCCCTCTTGCCTGCAAAGTTCCTTTGAGAAATCAGCTGACAGTTTTATGGGAACTCCTTTGTAGGTAACTCTCTGCTTTTTTCATGCTGCTTTTAAGATGGGTTCTTTATCTTTAACCCTTGGCATTTTAATTTTGATGTGTCTTTTTGTGGTCTTCTTTGGGTCCAACTTGTTTGGGGCCCTCTGTGTTTCCTGAGAATTGTATGTCTAATTCCTTTACCAAATTAGGGAAGTTTTCTTTTATTGTTTATTTCAAATTGAAATAAATTTTCAATTTCTTGCTCTTCTCCTCCTGGCATCCCTATGATGTGGATGTTGACACTTTTGGAGTTGTCCCAGTGTCTTCTTATTCTCACCTCATTTTAAAATTCTTGTTTCTTCATTCTGTTCTTATTTAATGTTTATTCCTTATGTTTCAAATAATTGATTTGAACCTTGGCTTCATTCCCTTCACTATTGCTTCCTGGTGGATTTTTCTTCATTTCACTTAGTGTAACCTACATTTATTTTCTAATGTTTTTGCCATACTCAATGAGTTCTCTGACCATCCTTATAGGCAGTGTTTTGAACTCTGCATCTGAAAGGATGACTATCTCTGTGTTGCTTAGTTCTTTTCCATGAATTTTGATCTGTTCTTTCATTTGGGCCATATTTCTTTGCCTCCTCAATTTGGCAACCTTCTTGTGTTTGTTTCTGTGTATTACATAGAGCTGTTTTGACTCCCTGTCTTTTTTAAAATAATATTTTATTTATTATTTTTAGAAGGGAAGGAAGAGTGGCAGAGAGGGAGGGAGGGAAGGAGACATCAATGTATGATTGCCTTTCACTTTCCTCCAGCTAAGGACCTGGCTGGAGTCCTGGCTTGCAATCTGGTTGTGTGCCCTGACTGGGAATTGAACCCATGATCTTTGGGTTTGTAGGCTGGTGCCTTATCCACTGTGCCACCAGCCAGGGCTGACTCCCTGTGTTGATGCACCTGTTACATTGCAAGGGGCTGAGCCTCAGATATTCACCAGAATGGAACAACAGTTTCATCACTTTGTGGCACTGGATGTAGGGGAGGGGTCAGAGATAGAACAATACCACTTGTTCAGCCCTTACCCTGATTCCAATCACTTCACCCACAACCCATATGCAACTGGCACCCCTCTAGCTGTTGCCCCGGTGGTGGTTCCGAGAGTGGGTGGGTTTGCTTGTATTTTAGGACCATGGGAGCCCTCTAAATGTATTCTCCTGAGAGGCGGGCAGTTTCTTTTGCTGCCCCAAACCCCACTGGCTTTCATGGAGAGAACCTATGAGATTTTATTTTCCTGCTGCTTGAAGCCTGGGCTGAGTGGCTTGGCTTCAGGGCTGGGATTGCTCTCTAGGTGTCCTTCCCAGCTTTTATCTGCTATCCTTGCTTCTGGCTGCTAATGATGCCTTACTGCAGCCACCTCGCTGCCACCACATCGCGGCCTGTCTGTCCCGGCTCCCTGGCTCTGCGCCTCCTACCCATCTAGGTGACTTTAAATCCTTGGTTGTCAGACTTTTATACAGTTCCATTTTCTGGCAGTTCTGGTTGTTTTTTGTTTTGGAGTTAATTGTGATTCTTCGTATGGTTGTGCAAGGAGACAACGCATGTCTACCTACACCTCCATCTTAGCCAGAAGTCTGCATAAGTGCATTAGTTTTCTAGTGCTGTGTAACAAATGCCACAAACTTAGCAGTTTAATACAACACTAAATTTACCTCACAGTTCCTATGGGTCGGGAGTCTAAGTACACTGCAGCTGGTTCCTCTGCTCAGGGTCTCACCAGACTAAAATGAGGTGAGGGTGTTGGCTGGGGCAATAGTTCTCATCTGAGGTTTGCAGTCCTCTTTCAAGGTCATTCAGTTTATTGGCATAATTTACTTTTTACAGCTGTAAGACAGTGATCCCTGTTTTCTTGCTACTTTTTGGTTTGGGACCACTTTTGTGTCCCAAAAGGCACCCATAGACCACAGGCCAGTGGGAATATGGTCTCCAATTCATTGTCTTCTTTTAACAGCTCCTCTACTTGGTCACCCAGGATGCTGTCTAACTGAGAGGTATGGTGTTAAATGTTGTTCCACTTATCCATGCATTCGTTACTTGTTTCTTATATGTATCCTGACTGGGGATTGAATCCACAACCTTGGCATATCAGGATGATGTATCAACCTACTATGCTACCTGGCATGATAATCTTATATAAAAAGCAACATTAATTTCTAATATTTAGAGTTTTATTGCTTATTAAATTACTTTAACCAATCATCTTTATTTACCACAGCAAAACTCTGAAGCTGGCATTATAATCCTCATATTCCAGATGAGAAATTTGAGACTAGGAAGGATACTCCCCATTTTCACAATGTAACTTCTCTGCTAAATCACATCAAAGATAATTCCCTTTCTTTATGCAATAAGAGCTGTTTACTAGTTTGTAGTTTTGTTTTGTTTTTTTAATCCCATGCCAGGAAACTAAGTTAAGAATAGATAGTGAGGGTATACTATTTCCTCCACCATTGACACTACAAACTGTGTTGGCTAAAGCTGCCTTGTTAAGATTAAAAACAACCTAACAAAACTCTCCATTATTCTGAGATCCAGAAATAGATATCAAGTCCATCCTGGTGCTCTCAGGAATTTAGGTTGGCATGTAGGGAGTGGGAGTTTTGTACTCTGGCATAAGGGTCACTCTGATGCTTAGTCCCACTGATATTTACTATAACAATAGTTTATAAGGAGTACAGGACAAAGAAATAGGCTAGAGGTCCCAAAATGTAAGAAAAAGTAAAATAGAAGGTTCCACACAGGATTTCAAATTCTGTTCAGTCTACTATTTCAACTGACCACCATACAAGGTTTTCTAAAAATTTTCTCTTGCTAATGTGAAGATTGCCTTGTTATAGTCACTATACAGCCCTTGACTTATCCCGTAAGCCAAATAGTTCTGTTTTTAGAAACATGTAAACTACTGTAGTTATCTAATAAAGTTAGATTAAGATATGTGACTGGGGAGTGTGAGATGTAATACTTCTATTTCATAAATCTGAAGGGCTTATATTGAAGTTTGGAAAAAAGAAGTATTAGCATGGATAGAGATATTACATAATTATAATTATTACATAATTATAAATGGGTTTCATCAAAAAGATAAAACAATCCTACATGTGTATATATCTAACAATAGGGCTTCAAGATATATGAAGCAAAATTAATAGAACTAAAGGGGAAAATCCAAGCTTATGCATGGAGACATCAATACTTCTTTCTTGGAAATCAGTAGGAAAATTTAATTTCAAAATCCAAATGGTATAAAAGGATAATAAAATCAATCAACTTGACCTTATTTACATTTATAGAATATTCCACCCTTAGCAGAATATACAAATTTTTCAAAAACACATAAGACATTTACCAAGATAGACCACAGTCTGGCCCCATAAAATAAATCTTAACAAGTTTAAAGTATTAAAAACATACACAGAATAGGGAAGTCTATAGAGACAGAAACTCAAATAGAGGTTAACAGATGCTAGGAGAAATGGGAGTTATCGTTTAATGGGTGAAGAGTTTCTATGTATTTGGGATGATGAAAACGTTCTAGAAATAGCTAGTGGTGATAGTTATACAATATTTTGAGTGTACGTAAAGCCACTGTAAAAATGCTTAAAATGCTAAAGTTTATGTTATGTATATTTTACTATAATATAAAAATTATTTGGAAAAAATACCACATACACAGTATATTATCTGACCAGAACAGAATTGAACAACAAAAGAAAGATATCAGGAAAATCCTCAAGTATTTGGAAATTAAACAACACATTTCTAAATAAGCCATGTGCCAAAGAGGAACTCTCAAGGGAAATTAGATAATATGTTCAAATGAATTAAAATACAACATAAAAATTTGTGGAATTTATGCCAGTACTTAGAAAAAATTTAAACAACTAAATGTGTTATATTGAAAAGAACAAGCCCTGGCACAGTGGAAAAGGTGCCATCCTGCAAACCCAAAGGTCACTGGTTCAGTTCCCCGGTGAGGGCATATGACCAGGTTGCAAGCCAACCAGGTCCGTAGCTAGAGGCAGGTGAAAGGCAGCCATACATTGATGGCTCTTTCCCTCTCTGCCTCTCTCCTTTCCCCTCTCTCTAAAAATAATGAATAAAATCTTTAAAATAAGTAAATAAATATATCAAAAAGAACAAAGTTCTAAAATTAATAGCTTGTGTTCAACTTAATAATCTAGAAAAAGAGGAGCAAATTAAATTCAAAGCCTAGTAGAAGAAAATAATAAAGAATGGAAATCAATAAATTTGAAAATAGAAAAGTAATAGAAAAAACAATAAAACCAAAAGCCAATTCCTTCAAAAGATGAGTAAAGTTTATAAACCTCTAGCCAAAATGACCAAGAAAAAGGACAGAAGATACAAATTACCAATATTAGGAATGAAAGAGCAGCCATCACTAAAAACACTGCAAACATTACAAGAATAATAGGGAAACACAGGGTGGGGCAAAAGTAAATTTACTATTGTGAGTACACAAAACACAGTTTATTATTGTATTATTATTTTTAATTATTGTATTCTTTTTCATATGAACAACTGTAAACCTACTTTTGACTCACCCTGTATAATAAAAAATTAATTTCCAGAAATACAATAACTTAGATACAATAGAACAATTCTTTGAAAAATGCAAATTAACAAAGCTTCCTCAAAAAGAAGTAACAAACCTGAATTTGTACAAACAAAATGGAAGTTTTATGGCTTAAAACTTCCAAAAAAGAAAATTTCAGGTTTTACTAGTAAGTTATAGCAAATATTTAAAGATATTAAAACAATTCTGCACAAACTCTACCAGAAAATGATAGAGGAAAAAACCCTTCCCATCTTACTTATGAGCATTAGTTTACCATGATAGTAAAACAAACAAAAAAGAAAAAAAGGACATGAACACTGACACAAAGACACACATACAAAACCTTAAAAAATGTTAATGAGAATCTACTAATATATAAAAAGGATAATACTTCATGATAAGTTGGGAGGTTATCCAAAAAATGAAATGTTTGTTTAAAATGTTTAAATCTATATAATTTACCATATCAACAGAATAAAAAAGAAAAACCACACAATATCTTAAGAGATGCCAGAAAAAGCATCCAAATTTGAATTTTTAAAAGTTCATCAAACCAATAATAGAAATTTTCACATTTTAATAGAGGGCACCTGTAACTAACATAATGGTAAAAGACTGAATGCTTTCACCTACAAAGAATTCTAAGTAAAGGGTGTGCATTCATATTGCTCCTATCCAACGTTGTACTGAAGGGACAATCCAGATTGAAAATAAATAAATAAATAAATCTGTCTCTCTTGGCTGACAATACATAGAAAACCCCAAAGAACGTATAAAACAGCTACTGGAACTAAAAAATGAATTTAGAGAAGTCACAGGATTCAAGGTTAATATGCAAACCTCAATTGCATTTTTATAAACTTGCAAAAGCTATTGGAAACTGAAATTTAAAAAACATATGATGGTATAAAATATAAAATATTTAGGTACAATCTAACAAAATATGTGCTAAAATTGTAAATTATTCATGTAAGAAATAAAAGAAGACCCAAATAAATGGAGAGAATAGTGTTCATGGATTTGAAGGTTTAATATTATTAAGATGTCAGTTCTCCCCAAGTTGATCTATAGAGTTAAGGTAATCTCAGTCAAGATCTCAGTGCTCTCTCTCTTGATATAGAAAAAAAGTTTCTCAACCTCAATAGTACTGATATTTCAGACTAGCTAATTCTTTGTCCTGAACAGCTAGCTAGGAAGTTTAGCAATATTTCTGATCTTTACCCACTAAATGCCAGTTGCACCTCTCCCAAAAAAAATGATAGTCAAAATAGTCTCCATACGTTGTCAATTGTCCACTAGTGGGCAAAATCCCCCAACTTGAGGACCTCTGCTTTGGAAATTATAACAGAGACACTTAACATTTAAAAGTCTACTTAGAACAATGTGTTATTATTTACGTATGACATAGAAACTTTAAAACCATGTAAGTCCCTTGATCCTACCCCTATATTTATGATCATTACAAGCAGTCAATCAATGTGCATTAAAAATCCATCAGACACAATGCTGAAATTTTTATCGACAATTAAACATATTTTGAAGAACATAAAACAAAAAACAGTCTTTTATATTTACCCAGACATTATTGCTGGCCTCCATGATTTCTGTTGAGAAGTCTACCATTATTATTAACATCATTACCCTCCTATGTGAGACATGTCATTTTTTCTTAGCTGCATTTGAGAATTTTTCCAAGATGCCCTGTGTCTCCCTCCACAACTAAGGAGGAATATAACTACCTCAAAACTATATACAACCAGAAATTTCAGAAAATCAAGTGCGCAGGCAAGAAGGAACTGGCAAGAAGTATTCAAAGGAATGAAAATCAAGGACCTAAAACCAAGAATACTTTGTCCAGCAAAACTATCATTTAGACTGGAAGGGTAGATAAAGTTCTCCCCTGACAGGGTAAAGCTAAAGGAATTCATCATCACCACACCATAATTACATGAAATGTTAAAGGGACTTATTTAATAAAAAGAAGATGAAACCTATGAACATTAAAATGATAACAAACTCACAACTATCAACAGAACCTAAAAAAACATAAAAACAAAAACAAACTAAGCAAACAACCAGAACAGAAACAGAATCATAGTTATGGGGGGTTGTTTGGAGGGTTATCAGCTGGGATGGGGAAGGGGGAGAAAATGAGGAAATGGTGCAAGGATTAAGAAGCATAATTGGTGGGTACAAGATAGACTGTGGAAATTAAGAATAATATAGGAAAGGATGAAGCCAAAGAACTTATAAACATGACCCATGGACATGAACTAAGAGGGGTGGGATTGCTGAAGGGAAGGGGGTACCGAGTGGAGGGGAGCAAATGGAAAAGAAATTGGGACAACTGTAACAGCATAATTAATGTAATATACTTTTATTACAATATTACTGTAATAAAATATTTTATTACAACATTATTGACTATATTCCCTATGCTGTACCTTATATCTCCATGATTTATTTTATAACTGGAATTTTTAACCCTCATCCTTTTCATGTATTTTGCCCATCTCATAACCTCTCTCTTCCCTGGTACCCAGCAGCTTTTGTCCTGTACCTAATATATCTGTTTTGTTTTGTTTAGTTTATTTGTTTGTTAGGTACCACTTATAAGTGAAATCATGTGGTATTTGTCTTTGTCTGACTTATTTTACTTAACCCTCTAGGTCCATCACTGTTTAAAATGGAAAGATTTCATTCTTTTTTATGGTTGATTAATGTGAATATATATATATTCACATTAATCAAACCTATAAACATTAAAATAACAAACTCACAACTATCAACATATATATAATATATATATATATATATATATATATATATATTATATATATATTCACATCTTCTTTATCCATTCATCTAAACAACACTTAGTTGCTTCTATTGCTTGGCTGTTGAAATAATGCAGCAATAAACATAAGGTGCATTTATCTTTTCAAGTTAGTGTTTTTGTTTTCTTTGGATAAATACACAGAAGTGAAATTATGGTAATTCTATTTTTAAATTTGAGGAAGCTTCATAATGTCTTTTGTAGTGACTATACCATTTTACATTCCCACCAACAGTGCATGAGGCTTTCCTTTATCAGTATTCTCATCAACACTTTTATAATCTTTTTGATAGTCTGACAAATGTGAAGCAATATCTCATCATGGTTTTGATTCATCTTTTTTTTAATGATTACTGACATTGAATATCTTTTTATGTGCCTGTTGCACATCTGTATGTATACTTTAGAAAAATATCTATTCAAGTCTCGTGTCCATTTTTAATTGGGCTATTTGAGTTTTAAAATTTTAAGTTGTATAAGTTTTTAATATATTTTGGATATTGACCCCTTATTAGATATATGATTGCAAATGTCTTCGCTTATTGAGGAGGCTGCCCTTTTGTTTTATTGATGGTTTCCTTTGATGTACAAAAAAAGCCTTTTAGTTTGATGTAATTCCATTTGTTTGTTTTTGTTTTTGGTGCCCTTGCCTAAGTAGACTGGTACAGAAAATATACTGCTAAGACTAATTCAAAGAGCTTCTTGCCTATGTCTTTTTCTAGAAATTTTGTTGTTTCAGGTCTTGCATTCAAGTCCTTAATCCATTTTTAATTTATTTTTGTGTATGGTATGAGATAGTGATCCTGTTTAATTATTTTGCATGTACCTGTCCAATTTTCTCAACACAACACACTTTATTGAAAATACTATTGTTTCCTCATTGTATGTTCTTGCTTCCTTTATCATAGATTAATTGACCATATGGGGACCCCCAAAATTGGAATGATCTTCTGAAGGGCAGGCTTTTTGTAGTGCAGGCTTTCCATGCTAGGCGAATGTTCTAGACCCCATCTGTATCCGTGTACCAGCTGGCATCATTGTGGGAGATTGCACTGGGATTTTGGTGAATTTTTTTGAAGATGCTTTCAATGCATTTGTCCATTTCATGATGGGTGATTTATGAGTGCACCTGCCCACAATGCACTGAGTGTTCAGCAGTTTTTGACCAAAAACAGCACTACCCTCATGCTCCATTCTCCCTAGTCACCCTATCTTGCCCTAAGTGGCTCTTTGTTTTCCTGGATGAAAAAAAGTCCTCAAAGGGAAATGTTTTGCTAATATGGAAAGGTAAAACAAAAATTTGATGCCTTTTAGTGGTATAAGCACTAAAGGGCATCAAAATTGATGAGTTTAAAAACTGTTTTGAGCAGTGGAAAAACATCTCAATAGAGGTAATGCATGATGCAGAGTACTTTGAATGTGACTGAAATTTAAATATGTAAAGATAAATACACAATTTTAATAAATAATTCTGGGTTATTTGGGCCCCCCCCCCCATACATGCATGGGCTTATTTCAGGCTCTCTACTGTGTCCCATTGATCTATGTTTCTGTTTTTCTGTCAATAACATGCTATTTTGATTACTATAGCTATATATTATAGTTTGAAACCAAGGAGCATGATACCTTCAAGATTGCTTTAGTTATTCAGGGTTTTTTGTGAGTTTATATAAATTTTAAGATTCTTTGTTCCAGTTCTGTGAAAAATTCTATTGGTATTTTGAAGGGGGATGCATTAAATCTGTAGATTGCTTTGGGTCTTACGGACATTTTAACAATAGAGTTATTCCAGTCCATGAGTACAATATACCTTTTCATTTATTTGAGTCACCATCAATTTTTTCAGCAATGTCAGCATTTGTAGTACAAGTTTTGCATTTCCTTGGTTAAATTTATTTCTAAGTATTTTATTCTTTTTGATGCAATTATAAGTGAGATTATTTTCTTAATCTCTTTCTGATAGCTCATTTCTAGTGTATAGAAACACAACCAATTTCTGGATATTAATTTTGTGTCCTGAGACTTTATTAAATTCATTTAATTGTCTTGATAGTTTTTTTTAATACAATCTTTAGGATTTTCTATATTCTATAGAATATTTTGTCATCTGCAAATAGAAACAGTTTTACTTTTTCCTTTCCAATTTAGATAACTCATTTCTTTTTCTTGCCTAATTGCTGTGGATAAGGTTGCCAATACAATGCTGAATAAAAATGGCAAGAATGAGCATTCTTTTCTTGTTTTTGATCTTAGAAGAAAATATTTTACTTTTTTACCATTAAGCATGATGTTAGCTTTGGATTTGTCATATATAGCCTTTATCATGTTGAGATACACTCTTTATAAATCTTTTTTGTTGAGAGTATTTTTAATCATAACTGGATATTAAATTGTTAAATGTTTTTACTGCATTTATTGAGAGTCATCATACGACTTTCATCTTTCATTTTGTTAGTGTGGTATATCACATTGACTGATTTTCATATGTTGGATCATCCTTACATCCCTAGAATAAATTCAACTTGATCATGTTGTATTATCCTTTTATTGTGTAATTGAATTAAGTCTTCTAATATTTTGTTGGGAAGTTTTGCATCCATGTCCATCCGAGATTTTAGCTGGTGATATTCTTTCTTTCTTTTCTTTTCTTTTTTTTATTTCTTATTTTTAAATTTATTTGTGTGTGTGTGTGTGTGTGTGGTTTCTTTAGTTTTGTTGTCAGAATAATGCTGGCCTCATAAAATGAGTTTGGAAGCGTTTCTTCCTCTTCAGTTTTTTGGAAAAATTTGATAAGGATAAGCATTAACTCTTTGGTAGAATTTACCTCTGCAGCCATTTCATCATGGACTTTTGATTTTTGGTATTGTTTTAAATTACTGATTCAATCCCATTACTTATAATTGATCTATTCAAAATTTCTATTTCTTCATGATTCAGTCTGGGAAAGTTGTGTGTTTATCGGAATTTACCTATTGCTGCTAGGTTATCTTTTTAATTTGTCAGTGTGTAATTGTTCTTAGTAGTCTCTTATAATCCCTTGTATTTCTATGGAGTCAGTTGCAGCTTCTCTTTCATTTTCATATTATTTTTATGTCCTCTTTCTTTCTTGATGAGTTTGGCTAAAGGTTTATCTATTTTATTTATCTTTTTATTGAATTTATATTTTGTTTATCTTTTCAAAGCACCATCTTTTATATCTATTAATCTTTTTATTTTGTTGTTGTTGTATCTATTTCATTGATTTTTTTCTTTGATCTTTATTATTTCTTTCCTTCTACAACCTTGGGCTTTGTTGTTTTGTTTGTTTGTTTGTTTTCTAGTTCCTTTATGGGTAAAGTCAGATTGTTTGGAAATTTTTTGTTAGTTTGTTTCTTGAGATAGTTCTGTATTGCTATGGATATCCCTTGTGAATTGTTTTTGCTGTGTTCCATAGATTTTGGAAAGTTATACTTCTATTTCCATTTGTCTCAAGGTATTTTTAAAATTTCTCTTTTATTAATTAGCCCATTGTTCAGTAGTATGTTGTTCAGTCTCAATGTGTTAGTATTTTTTTTTCAGTTCTGTTCTTGTAATCAATTTCAATTTTATACTGTTGTATTTATTGAGACTTGTTTTGCAAGCTAACATATGACCTATCTTGGAGACTGTTCTATATGAAGTTAGAAAGAATGTTTTTTCTGTATTTTGATAAAGTGCTCTGTATATCCCTATTAAGTGCATCTCATTTAATGTGTTATTTAAGACCAATGTTCTCCTATTTTCTGCTTGGGTGATCTATCTATTGATGTAAATGGGGTATTAAAGTCCCCTACTATTATGGTAATACTGTCAATTTCCTCTATATGGTTGTTAATATTTGCTTTATATATTTAGGTGTTTCTATGTTAAGTATATAAGCATTTATGAATGTTATATCATTTTCCTGGATTGTCCCCTTATCATTATGTGATGCCTTTCTTTGTCTTTGATTACAGTCTTTGTTTGAAAGTCTAATTTTTATGATATAACTGTTTTTATCCCAGATTTCTTTTTATTTCTATTTTTATGGGACATCATCTTTTATCTCTTCCCTTTCAGTCTCTGGGTGTTGTTAGATCTGAAGTGAGTCTGTTGTAGGTGGCATATAGATAGGTCTTTGTTTTGTTTTAAGATTTTATTTATTATTTTTAGAGAGAGGAGAAGGGACAGAGAGACATCAATGGATGGTTGTCTTTCACCTGCCTCCAGCTACAGACCTGGCTGGAAACCTGGTTTGCAGCCTCATTATGTGCCCTGGCTGGGGAATTGAACCACCGACCTTTGGGTTTGCAGGCCAGCACCTTATCCACTGTGCCACCAGCCAGGGCTCTTTGTTTTCTTATTCATTCAGTCACCTTATGCCTTTTGATTGGTGCATTTAGTTCATTTGCATTTAAATTAATTATTAATAGGTATGTACTTATTGCCATTCTGTTCATTGTTTTTGCTTGTTTTGTAGTTCTCCTCCATTCCTTTCTTCTTGCCTTGATCTTTTGCCTTCTTATTGATAATTTTCTTGAGTGTTATGTTTGAGTTCTATTTTATTCTTGCATAATCTAATGTAGATGTTTTGTTCATGGTTACCATGAGGTTAATATATATATATATATTATATATATATATAATATATATATAATATATATATATATTTATATTTAAAACTGGTTGTTGATTAAGTTAGATCACATTCTAGCACTACATTTTTACTCCAGTCCTTCACATTTTATATTTTGATGTTATATTTTGCATCTTTCTATTTTATGTATCTGCCAACTATTTATTGTAGTTATAATTGATTTTATTACTTTTGTCTTTTAACCTTCATACTACCTTTAATATGGCTGGTCCACTGCATTTACTATGTATTTCCATTTACCATTGAGATTTTTTCATATATTTTATTTATTTTTAATATTTTAATTTTTAATTTTTAATCCTCACCTGAGGATATGTTTATTGCCTTTTTTAGAAAGGAAAGGAGGGAGGGAGGGAAGGAGGGAGAGAGAGAAAAAACATCAATTAGTTTCTTCCTGTATGTGCCCACCCAGAGGTCAAACCTCAACCTATGTATGCCCTGACTTGGGAATTAAACCTGCAACATTTTGGTGTATGGGAGGACACTCCAACCAACTGAGCCACCTGGCCAGGGCCATATATATTTTTATTTCTAGTTCTGTTCTTTCACTTTTCATTTACAGAAGATCCTTTAATATTTCTTTTAAGGAGATTTTATTGGTGATGAACTGCTTTGGTTTTTGTTTATCTGGGGAATTCAATCTGTTCTTCGGTTCTAATCTACAACCTTCCTGGGTAGAGTATTCTTAGTTGTAAGTTTTCCTCTTTTAACACTTTAAATATATCCTGCCACCCCCTCTGGCCTGCCATTTAAATTATAATATGTCTTGGTGTGGTTCTCTCTGGGTTTATCTTGTTTGAGCCTCTTTTGCTTCCTGGACTTGGGTGGCTGTTTCCTTTCCCGGGTTAGAGAAGCTTTCAGCCATTATTTCCTCATATAAGTTTACTGCCCCCTTTCGCTCTCTGTTTTTCTTTGAAACCCCTATAATGCAAATGTTAGTATGCTTGATGTTGTCCTAAAAGTTCCTTAAACTAAATTCATTTTTTAAACTCCTTTTTCTTTTTGCTGTTCTAATTGGGTCATTTCCACTATTATAGCTTATCAACCACTGATATGTTCTTCCATATCATCTAATCTTCTGTTGATTTTCTGTAGCATATTCTTTTGTTTCAGTTGTGTTTTCAACTCTAATTGGTTCTTTCTTATATTTTATATTTTAAGTTAAGTTCTCAAAAGAGTGGTTCTTCATTCTTCTGCATTCAGTGAGCATGGTTATAACCACTATTTTGAATTCTTTATCAGGTAAATTACGTTCATTTCATTAGGATTTTATTTTATTATTTTATTTGCAACATATTCCTTTGTCTCCTCATTTGTTTGACTTTATGTATTTGTTCCTGTGGATGAGGCCACACTGGGGCCACCTTTGAGGAAACTGCTGAAATTGGTTTGGGGGCCTAGGACTCACTGGAGCAGCTTTGTCAAGCCAGTTCAGGTTCCTGAACAGTGTTCCCACCCATGCTGTCAAAGTGGTAGGAGAACATAATACATGATGTTTGCCAGCATCTCTGATCCTAGAGATAATTCCAGCAGTTCCCCATTCATTTGGCAAACATTGTAGGGTTAGTAAATTGATATACTTTATGTACAGTTTAGGTGCCCTTTAAACTGCTGTGTGTTTTATTTTCTATGTCCAGGGCTGGCAAGTCTTTGTGTGGGCCCCTCAATAATTTCCTTCACTACTGTAGGACTCAGAGTAGGGGTGAGGTTCCCATTATTACCTTGTCCCCATCTCTTCTATCTTTTTCTGTGGTCCTTCTTCTATCATTTGTTGTGTAGAAGCTATTCAATCAGCCCTCCCTCAGTTGTTTTCCCGAAGGAATTGCTTTATATATAGGTATATATTTGTTGTGTCCATGGTAAGAGGTGAATTCAGGGTCTTCTACACCACCAACTTGGACCCCACAAAAGATTTTTTAATTTTCATTTAGTTTTCAGTAGTTTGATTATAATGTTTCTGGGTGTGGTTTTCTTTATGTTTATTTTGTTTTACTTTCATTGAATTTCTTGAATCTTCAAGTTAATGTCTTTCACCAAATTTGAAGTTTTCAGCCATTGTTTCCCCAAATATCTCTTGAACAATTATTTTCTGCACCAATTTCTTTATTGTTTTAAATGATAGATTTTTTATGTAGACTTACAACTCCCTGAAGTTATGTTCATTTTTTTCAATCTTTTTTCTCTTGTTCTTAAAATTGGATAATGGGGTAACTTCTTATTTTTGTTTAGTTTTCTTTCTTTTTAAAAAATTAATTTACTGTTGTTATATTACAGTTGTCCCATTTCTATTAACCTCTCTCCAAGTTCACTGAACCTTTCCTCTATTATCATTCCACTTTTGAGCTCATTCAGTAGAGTATATATTTTAATACACTTTTGTTCTTTTGAAAAATTTCTTTGCTAAGAAAACTTATCTCTCCATTTATTTTATTTCATGTGTATTTATCTTTACCTCATGGAGTTTATTTTAGTATCTGCTCTCAAGTCTTTGTCTTAAAATTTCAATATCTATGTCTTCTTGGGGTTGGCATTTGTTGGTTATCTTTTCCTTTGATAATTGGTCACATTTTCCTTGTCCTTTGCTTATTAAGTAATTTTGGACTATTATAAACTTATTTTTAAAGATTTTATTTATTATTTTCGGAGAGAGGGGATGGGAGAGAGGCAGAGAGGGAGAGAAACATCAATGTATGGTTGCCTTTCACCTGCCTCCAGCTATGGACCTGGCTGGAGACCTGGCTGGAGACCTGGTTATGTGCCCTGGCTAGGTCGCTTGAACCAGCGACCTTTGCGTTTGAAGACTGGCACCTATCCCCTGAGCTACCAGCAAGGGGCTATATTATAAAGTTTTTATATTAAATTTTGTAGACATGAATCCTGTTAAAATTTTCTAAAGGCTGTCATTATTGTTGTTGTTGTTGTTGTTACTGTTTTAGCAGGTAACCAACCCAGTAAGCTTCGGACTGTAAATTTTAATAATCCCTTTCTAGATAACAGACAGCATCGGAGTGTGAAGAATCCTCAAACCTGCTAGCAAGTCAGCAGATCCTCTGTGCCCCACAGCGACTCTGGCTGACACCACAGAGGATTCCCAGCATGTCTCAGCCCCCAGCTGCTGGGCCACCTTCCGCGACTTTCCATGCACTCAAAAGGGAATTCTCCTATTGGCTGAAATTACATTCTGCTTGGTGATTATGATTTGCTTCAGTGACTCAGCACTAGGATACTCCTCCTTGTCAGGGGTTGAGATGAATGTTGCTATTTTCTTTTTTGTCTTATACTCAACTGGCCTGCACACCAAGATAAAATTCGTCAACTGGTCCTGGTGTGATTTCTTCCGAACCTTCGTAACAGCACTTCTCTACCTGTCCCTCTCCATTCCTGTCCTTGTCGAGAAAAAAGACGGCTCCAAAATCGTGGAAGGCGTACTGGGCCTATTTGCTACATGCCTCTTTGGCTATGATGCCTATGTCACCTTCCCCTTGAGACAGTAATGGCATACAGCAGCCCCTACTGACCCTGCAGATGACCTGGTATAGTGAAGTCCCTTCATTTTTCTCTCAAACCTGCGACTCTTCCAATGAATGAACTCTTCCTACCATTTACAGCCAACTCCTAGCTCCCTGTGGAGATAAAAATGCCTTAGTTGGCATTTTTCAATGAATTTTTCAATGAATTTGTCTTTCAGCCTGCCAATCAACCCTCCTGACTGTGGCCACCTTTATGGCCACAAAGTCCCCATTCTGCAGTCCAAAGGGAGACACTAACGCTGCCTGGTCTGTGCCCCAACCTTAGCCACAAAATAAGTGAGGAAGGCACCTCTGATTTTAGACTGTAGGCGCCAGCTTAAAACCCTACTCCAGATAACCTCCTTGGTGTGGGGGTTGTTCAGTGAAGGGATAAATAAACAGATTGTTATAATGAAAAAATCACTTTTGTTGGCAGTGTGTTCCAATTTCAGTTCATTTTTAAATCTTGTTGATGCTGCTTTGGGTCTGTTCAACACAGACATCTTCAAAAGGTAAGTCTGAGATCTGGTTGGTAGTTTAATATTTAGTTCAATTCATGAAACTTTTGCTATGCCTGTATAACTGCTGCTGAGCAATTGTACACTTGCAGCCTGCCTTTGCGGGCAAAGTCGGAGGGGAAAAAAAAGTGATAATTGGAAAACTCATTCTCCTATCTGTTGCTTCTTTAAGTTTTAACCTCAGTTCACAACTCATCTGATTTTACTTACTTTAAACAGTGCTCAAGTAATTATTTTGTGTATTTTGTCCAGGGATGTTAGTTGTAATCTGAAAGAGAAATAGGCTATAGTGGATATACTCTTTCTTGGTCTCTAGAAGCCATACCTTGATACTTGATGTAAGATAAATTTTTCAAAGAATTTTTTAAAGATATGAAAAATTAACAAAATAGAAGACAAAGGTCATAGACATCACACAGTCTAATGGAACTCTCAATAGTTGCCTGGGGTAGGACTGGTTAAGAGTGCTAAGTACAGCCCTGGCTGGTGGCACAGTGGATAAGGCGCCAGCCTGCGAACCCAAAGGTAGGTGGTTTGATTCCCCAGTCAGGGCACACAACCAGGTTGCAAGCCAGGTCTCCAGCCAGGTCCGGGGCTGGAGGAAGGTGAAAGGCAACCGTACAATGATGTCTGTCCCCCTCTCTGCCTCTCTCCCTTCCCCTGTCTCCGAAAATAAAAATAAAAAAAAAGAGTGCCAAGTACAGACGACGACAACCAAGTGCATCCTTAAAATAACTACCTGAAGATGGAGCTCAAACATTCTAGTTAATGCTGAGATATCTCAATGCCCTTTCTCATGCTCTTCTTCAGCCTTGCACAAATACCCTCACCACTAGTATCATCCTTCTCTTTATGACTTTGTCCTTATTTTCCCTGTTGGTTCAGTTTGTTCATTAGATTCCACATATGAGTGAAATCATATGGTATTCATCTCTATGACTGGCTTATTTCACTTAGCATTATTTTCTCCAGGTCCATCCATACTATAACAAAAAGTAAAACTAACTTCTTTTTTATGGCTGAGTAGTATTCTATTGTGTAAATAATGTCCCATAATTGTTTTATCCATTCATTCACTGATGGACACTTGGGCTGCTTCCATATCTCAGTAATATAAATAATGCTGCAATGAACATAGGGGTGCTTATGTTTTTTCGAATTAGTGTTTTGGGTTCCTTTGGATATATTCACAGAAGTGGGATTGCTGGAACAAAAGGCAGATTCATTTTTAATTTTTGAGGTAACTCCATACTGCTTTCCACAGTGGCTACACCAGTCTGCATTACTACCAACACTGCACCAAGGTTCCCCTTTCTCCACATCCTCACCAGCACTTGTTGTTTGTTAATTTATTGCTGATAGCCATTCTGACAGGTGTGAGATGGTTTCTCATTGTGGTTTTATTTTGCATTTCTCTGATGATTAGTGACATTGAGCATCTTTACATATGTCTATTGGCCAGCTGTATGCCCTCTGGAGAAGTGCCTGTTCAAGTCCTTTGCTCATTTTTTTAAAAAGTGTTATTTTTGTTTTGGGGTTTTTTTTTTTTTTGGTGTTGAGCTTGTAAGTACTTTATAAATTTTGGATATTAATGCCTCAGCAGATGTGTTATCAAATACGTTCTCCCATTCTCTGGGTTGTCTTTTTATTTTGTTGATGATGTCCTTTGCTGTGCAAAAATATTTTAGTTTGATATAGTGCCATTTGTTTATTTTTTTTTTCTTTTATTTTCATTGCCTGGGGAGATATATTTGATAAAACATTGCTACAAGCAATATCTGAACTGTTGCTGCTTATGTTTACTTCCACAATTTTTATGGTTTCATATCTAACATTTGAGTCTTTGATCACTTTTGAATTTATTTTTGTGTGTGGTGTAAGTAGGTGGTCTAATTCCATTTTTCTGTACATATCTAATTTTCCTAACACCATTTATTGAATACACTATCTTTACCCCATTGTATGTACTTGTTTTCTCTGTTGAATATTAATTGACTATAAAAGTATGGGTTTATTTCTGGGCTCTCTATTCTGTTCAATTTATCTATGTGTCTGTTTTTGTGCTAGTACCATGATGTTTTGATTACTGTAGTCTGATATCAGGTAGCATTATTCCTCAAATTTGGTTTTTCTTTCTTCGGATAACTGTTGCTATATGTGGCCTTGTGTGGTTCCACATAAATTTTTGAAATATTGACTCTCATTTTGTGAAATATGTCATTGGAATCTTGATAGGAATTGCACTGCATCTATAGATTGCTTTGGGTAGTATGTGCACTTTAATGATGTTAATTCTTCATATCCATGAACATGGTATGTGCCTTCACTTATTTGTATATTCTTCAATTACTTTCATCAGTGTCTTATAATTTTCCAAGTACAAGTCTTTTCTTGGTTAGGTTTATTCTTAGGTATTTTAATTCTTTTTGTAGCAATTATGATTGGGATTGTTTTCTTAATTTCCTTTTCTGTTGGTTTGTTACTGGCATATAAAAATGCAACTGATTTCTGGATATTAATTTTGTATCTTACTACTTTGCTGAATTCATTTATCAGATATGGTAGTTTCTTGATGGGGTTCTGTATGTGCATAATAATGTCATCTGTGAATAAAGATAGTTATAGTTCTTCCTTTCCAATTTGGATACCTTTTATATCTTCTTCTCATCTGATTACTGTGGCTAGGACTTCTAGCACTATGCTGAATAAGAGAGGCGAAAGCAGACATCCCTGTCTTGTTCCCAATCTTAAGGAAAGTGCTTAAAATTATTGCCCATTGAGTATAATGCTGGCAGTGAGTTTGTAATATATTACCTTTATTATGTGCAGGTATATTCCCTATATTCCCACTTTGCTGAGAGTTTTGCTCATGAATGGGTGCAGGATTTTATCAAATGCTTTTTCTCTATTGCCTTGATCATGTGGTTTTTATCCTTCATTTTCTTTATATGGTATATCACATTTATGATTTGTGAATGTTGTACCACCAACCTTGCATTCCCAGATTAAATCCCACTTGATCATGTGTACAATCTTTTTGATGCATGGCTGTATTTGGCTTGCTAATATTTTGTTGAAGATTTTAGCATCTATATTCATCAGGGAAATTGGCTTGTAATTTTTTTTCTTTGTAGTGTCATTATCTGGTTTTAGAATTAGGATAATGCTGGCCATATTAAGCAAGTTTGGGAGCCTTCCCTCCTCTTGAATTTTATGACATAGCTTGAGAAGGAGAGTGTTTGTTCTCAGAATGTTTGTTAAAATTAATCTGTGAAGCCATCTGGTTCAAGGCTTCTTTTTGTTGAGGGTGTTTTGATTACAGTTTCAATTTCATTAGGTATAATCTGTCTATTCAGATTCTCTGATTCTTCCTGATTTAGTTTTGGAATAGTGTACATTTCTGGAATTTATCTATTTTGTCTAGGTTGTCCAGTTTGTTGGCATATAGTCATTTGTATAGCATAGTGATTTAGAAATTATGCTACTCCAAGCTTTATGAATTCCATAAAGTCCTTTCAGGGCCAAAAGTAGTGGGAAGTGGCTGGACTCTCTTATACTACTCTCTTCCTCAATTAGAGCTGACCACTTTTGCTTTTCATATTGAACTGTATCATAAGATCTCATAACAATTAAGACTTACATTGGTTAAAAATCATAGAAAGCCTCCAGTTTACAGTAGAGTCTGGGATTGATCAGCAATAACCATATGTGATAGTGTTTTCCAGCTCTTCTCCTCTGATGCTTATAAAACAGCTGAGATACTCTAGACAGGAAATATTGAGGGCTTTTCAGAGATTGCCTGGGGACCTATGGAAGGTCCAGAGCAATAAAATGTTTCTGCTCCCCTAACTTACAGTGCTTGTCAGTATACTGGAAAATACAACATTAGTGATCATCAAATTTTTATTTTTCTTTTATAACACCATGGTAATAAAATCTTATTTATTCATTCATTCATTTTATTTTATTGATGTTGAATTATAGTTGTCCATAGAACCAGTGACATGGAAATAAGGAACAAACTGATGGCAACCAGAGGAGTTAGAAGAGGGGGATAACAGGAGAAAGTTTTCAAACCAAGATGATAGTGACCTGTTTTACCCCCTTGGAGAATATTTGTCTTTTACAAGGCTCTTGAGGATGGCAAGTACTTAATATTTAAGGTATCAGGTGAGTGGGAGAAGAGACTATTCCTTGGGTGTCTTGTAACACATTGGTTATATGAAATAAATTAAATAATCTTGGACCTACCCTTTAGGGTTAGGATAATGGCTCAGTAATGATAGCACTTAGTAGTTCTTCTCCCAACCTTCATTGTATATTCATGAAGTAGTACAAAAATATAAAAATGTACAACAACCTTGAAATAAAGGATAAAATTTAATTATAAAGGAGATTTCTGGAAGTATTTCTATTATTAAAGTTTCAATAGCACCAAATTAAGAAACAGAATTAACATCTGAGTCATGCAGCATCTTTTGAATCATGAAAACATAGCTGGAAAACAGGTAAGAAGAACTCTACATCACACCTCCCCTTCCTTGCTGACTGCCTATAGTTTGGGGACATAGGACTTCACTAATGAGAATGCAAAGCAGCAATAGCTTTTTCTGTATGGAAGCAGATTTCTGAATGGTCAAAGTGTACCTACCTGTCATTAACAGTCCCTCTTAACCAATTTAGTTTCTATAATTCCCACACACAATTAGGATGGGGTAAAGAGAATGGAGACCTTGAAATACATAGTCCTCTTAAAGGTAGAAAATTTCATATAAGGTAGAAATAGAGAAATCCTAAAAGTGGTGAAAGCCGGGGTAGGAGGTGTCATGCACCACTCAATGTCATTAAAGAAGAACAAATGCAGTTAAAGTCTCTAGGCTTAAAAATTATCTTTTAAATTGAGAATCATGGAGTTATTCTATCACATGTCAAAGGAACTACACAAGACAAGACAAATGCCTGATAAGCAATAAAAACCAGAATAAGGTTTGTATGGATCATATCACAGAGTATTAAAGAATGAGAGTCCATCAGTACCTAAATTAAGTAGTGAGAGAACTAAATAGCAAAACTTGAACCTTATCTGTTTTCAAACTCTGGGCCTAGATATCTTGCTGTCAACCCAAAGTTGAGAATAGGGGAAGGTGGGGATGGAAATGGGACCTATGGAACAAATTTCTGTAGCATAAGACAAGGAAAACAATGTCCTAAGAACTTAAAATACCTCTTCAATTAATACTAATTTACTACAGAAATGGAAGAAGTTTTAGAAAGATTGTTGTTTTTTTTTTTAATTTACATTTCAAAAAATCTACATTTTCATTGACTAATGAATAAATTAACAAAATGTGGCATATATGTCCACTGAAGTATTATTTAGCCTTAAAAAATAATAAATAATAAAATTCTTACACATGCTACAACATTGGATGACTTGAAGATATTATGCTAAGTGAAATAAGCCAAACACAAGAGAACAAGTATTGTATGATTCCACCTATATGTGGTACCTAGAGTAAGCAAATTCATAGACACAAAAATCAGAATAGTGGTTTCCAGAGGCTGAGTGGAGCAAGGAAAGGTAAATTGGTTTTTAATGGATATAGAATTTCAGTTTGGGAAGTTAGAAAGTTCTGAAGATGGATAGTGGTGATGGTTGCACAACAGTGTGAGTGTACTTGATATTTGACTATATTCTTAAAAAGGTAAATTTATGTTATGTATATTTTACAATAAAAATTGCCCAGCCCTGGCTGGTGTGGCTCATGGATTGAGTGCCAGACTACGAAGCAAAGGGTCACCAGTTCATTTCCCAGGCAGGGCACACACTTGGATTGTGGGTTAGGTCCCTGGTTGGGGGTGTGCAAAAGGCAACCACACACATTGATGTTTCTCTCCCTCTATTTCTCCCTCCCTTCCCCTCTCTCTAAAATAAACAAATAAAATCTTTTTTAAAAATGCCCCCAAAATCTATAAAAACCAAAGAAGCCAGCCATAAGAATACATATTATATAATTCCATTTCTATGAAATTCTAAAATACATATAACTAATCTATGGTGAGATAAATCAGAATATTGATTAGCCTTAGAGAGGATTTATGGGGAGAGGGAATGAGGAAATATTTGGGAGTGTTCACTGGGTGTATACATATGTAAAACTCCAGAGTTGTACATTAACATTTGTGTATTTTACTAGATTCAAGTTATGCCTTTAAAAAATCTGTGCCTTTGCCATGACCAGTGTGGCTCAGTTTGGTGTCCTCCTGTAAAGTGAGAGGTCACTGGTTTGATTCCCAGTCAGGGCACATACTGGGTGGTGGGTTCAGTCCTCATTTGGGATACATGCAAGAGGCAACTGATCTGATTGATGTTTCTCTCACACATTGATGATGCTTTCCTTCCCCTCTCTCTAAAAAATAAATTTAAAAAATTTTAAGTCTATTCCTCTGACAATGAATGAACTATTTATTTTCTTAAAAAGATGCCCTGGCTGGTGGCATAGTGGATAAGGCACCCGCCTGTGAATCCAAAGATCGCTGGTTCGATTCCCAGCCAGGGCACATAACCAGGTTGTGAGTCAGGTCTCCAGCCAGGTCCATGGCTGGAGGCAAGTGAAAGGCAATCAATCATACGTTGATGTTTCTCTCCCTCTCTGCCTCTCTTCCTTCCCCATTCTCTAAAAATAATAAATTTTAAAAATCTTTAAAAAAAGAGAACAGGCTAAATTGAAATGAAAATAGATTGATAAAAAACAGGTTAAGGATGTCTTCAAGGAAACCAAAAGTTTAAAATGCAGTAACTCAAGTAAAATCCATTCTGGAAGCTGGATATAGCTGACTTCTCCATTCAAAAATAAGCAAATCAGTGTCTTAGAAGACAAATTTGAGAAGCTCTTGCAAAACACAGAGGAAAGGGGCAAAGAAAAATATGAGGGGGGTGGGTGGCCAGAAAAACAGAATTTATTTTTTTAATTTATAATTTTATTTTTATTCTCATTTAAATTTCAGTCACCTTCAAAGTATTCTCCATTTGATGCAATACTCTTGCAGTGATATTTTTTCCACTGCTCAAAACAGTTTTTTTTTTTCAAAACTGTTTTTGAAAAACAGGTTTCTTTTTTCAAAACTGTTTTTGAACTCATCGATTTTGATGCATTTCAGTGCTTCTATTATCAAAACATTTCCCTTTGAGACCTTTTTTCATCCTGAACAACAACAAAAAAATCACTTGAGGTGAGATCAGATGAGTAGGGAGGGTGGGGCACAGAGGTAATGTCTTTTGGCGGGGGTGGGCGGGGGTGGGGGGGTGTCAAAACCTGCTGAACACTCAGTGTGGTGTGAGCAGGCGCACTTGTAAATCACCCATCATGAAATGTGCAAACGTGTTGAAAGGGTCTTCAAACAGCTTTTCTTAAGCTGAACACAACCTTTCACAACAATACCAGCTGGTCCACCATACAGATGGGTTCCTAGACCAACACCTAGCAAAGAAAGCCTGTACTGCAAGGGACCTGTCCACCAGAGGGTAATTCCATCTTTGGGGATATCCCCTTTCATAAAGAGAGATGAGGAGGGCAAAGGTGAGATTCTAAGTATAGAGAATAGATGTTTCAAAAGAAGAATAATGAGATAAGTGGAGTCTAGACAATAAATTAATATATTACAAGAAAATTTTCCTAAGGTGAAAAAAGGCCTGAATCTTTTTTTATTGTTATATTACATTCATCTCATAAAGACCTGAGTCTTGAGAACCCTCTTCCAGGAAAAAAAAAAAAAATTATGACAAGAGACCCACCAGTAGCATTATTCTAGTGAAGTTTTAAATTTCAGAAATACACAAATAATCCTAGATGAGCTCTACAAGAAAATTGTTGCCTATAGAGCAAATACCAATACAGGTTGGTATTTTCCTTTTTCCCAGTAGCACTTAATCTAAAAAAGATAATTCATTAAACCCAATAAATTTTTAGGGCAAAATTTGTGAATTGACAGACTACCTCTATCCATTTTGTCACTGATGGGTGAGGACAACAAATATCCTGAGACATATGCTTGATCTCATCTAAGTATTCCTCATTTAAAAATTATTTAAAGTTTTACTTTAGGCCACTCAAAAATGAGTAAAAATTAAAATTTAAGAAAACCAGTTCTCTGTAAGAACTGGAAGTAAATGTAGAAATTTAAAAAAAACAACCCTGGCCAGGTGGCTCAGTTGGTTGGAGCGTCATCTTGTGTACCTAAAGGTTGCAGGTTTGATTCCTGGTCAGGACACACACCTAAGTTTCCAGTTTGATCCCCATTTGGGCATGTAAGGGAGGCAAGCAAATGATATCTCTCCCTCTCTCTCTTTCTCCCTTCCATTCTGTCTCTAAAATCAATTTTTAAAAATCCTCAAGTGAGGATATAAAAAACATAGATAGGGTTTCATCAAAAATATTAAAAATGGAACTTCCTTATAACCCAGTGATTCCACTTCTAGGTAAATATCCAAAGAAATGCCAAATACTAATTCAAAGGAATATATGAACACCTGTGTTCATTGCAGTATTACTTACAATAGCTAAGCTATGGAAGCAAACCAAGTGTCCAGTGAGAGACAAGTGGATAAAAAAGTGGTGATACATAAATACAGTGGAATATTAGTTGGCTATAAAAAAATAATGAAATCTTACTTTTTGGGACAACTTGGATGGACCTAGAGTTTATTACACTAAGTGAGATAAGTCAGAGAAAGACAAATACTGTATGAATTGCACTTATACGGGGAATCTAAAGAACAAAATAAATGAACAGACAAAACAGAAATAGACTCATAGATATAGTGAACAGGTTGATGGTTGCCAGAGAGAAGATGGGTTGTGGGGCTGGGTAAAGAAAGTGAAGGGAAAGATCCAAAATGGAGGCATAGATAATCACATTGCATCTCATCCCACAACTAAACAATACATCTACCTCAAAACCAGAGACATCTAGAAATTCCTGAATCTAGAACTGCAGAGAAACCCAACAAACAAAAGATAGAAGAAAGAAAGACCTATCCAGACAAGTAGGAGGGGTGGAGCTGGGGCACAGAGGAAGCAGTTGGGTGAGCACATTGCCAGCGGATTGCTGATACATGTGGTGGGGCAGCTGCACAAGTTGGCGGCACAGGTGAGAGAGTGGTGGTGAAAAGAAAAATCACAGTAGGGGCTCCTATTGAGTGCTCCTGGAACCATATCAGATCACTCAACTCACTGTTGCAGCGCTAGCAGAGAAAAATAAAAAACCATATTGCTTTTTATGACTGTGAAAACCAGTGGGGGTTGGGGCAGAGGAACTATTGGGAAGACTTTGTTTATTTAGAGGCCCCTACGGTTCTGAAGCACCCACAGACCCACCCACTCTGGGAACCACGGAATTAAAGATGAGCTAGCCCCATACAGAAAGCAATAGAAGTGCCTGAAAAAGGGGTGACTGCTGACCAAGCAGCATAGATCCCTCTCAGAGCCCCCTGACAGGTGCAACAACTCCCCCTAAGACACAGGGGCAAATACAGGAGCCTGTCTAGATGCAGAGACAGAGAAATATGACTCAGAAAAGGGCACAAATCAAGGTTCCAGTGGCCGAACTAAGTATCAGAGTAGTCAGCTTGACAGATGAACAGATTGCCAGTCTGACAGACACACAATTTAAAACACTGGTAATAAATATGCTCACAGGCTTAACAGTCATACTTGAGTACAGTAAACACATAAGGGAAAAAGTGAAGGCTAGGCCAAGTGAAACAAAGGAAAATACACACAAAACCTATGGTGAAGGGAAGGAAAATGGGGTTCAAATCAACAATTTGGAACATAAGGAAGAAATAAACAGCCAACCAACACAGAAAGTGTAAACAAGAATTGAAAAAAAGGAGGAGAGAATTAGGAACCTTTGGGATGACCTTAAATGAGCCAATATCCAAATCATAGGGGTGCCAGAAGAAGAGGAAGGGCAAGAAATTGAAAACTTGTGTGAAAAAATAATAAAGGAAAACTTCCCAAATTTGGCAAAGGAAATAGACATACAAGTCCACGAAGCACAGAGAGTCCAAGCAAGCTAGATCCAAATGAACCACACCAAAGCACATCATAATTAAAATACCAAACGTTAAAGATAAAGAGAGAATCTTAAAAGGAGCAAGAGAAAAGAACAGAGTTACCTACAAACTAGTTCCAATAAGACCATCAGCTGATTTCTCAAAAGACACTATGCAGGCAAGAAGGGCCTGGCAAGAAATATTCGAAATGATGAAAAGCAAGGACCTTCAACCAAGATTGCTCTGTCCAGCAAAGCCTTCATTCAGAATGGAAGGGCAGATGAAGTGCTTCCCAGACAAGGTAAAGCTAAAGGAGTTCATCATCACCAAGCCATTATTACATGAAACATTAAAGGGACTTATTTCAGAAAAAAATAAGATAAAAACTATGAATATTAAAATGACAACAAACTCACAACTATCAACAACAGAACCTGAAAAATGAAAAAGAAGGAAAACAAAAACAAACCAAACAACCAACCAGAATAGGACCAGAAACATAGGTATGGGGATCATTGGGAGGGTTATCAGCTGGGAAGGGGAAGGGGGCAAAATGGGGAAACAGTGTAGGGGTTAGGAAACATAGTTGGTGGGGACAAGATAGACAGGGGGAAGTTAAAAATAACAGAGGAAAGGGTGAAATCAGAGAACTTATATGTACAACCCATGGACAGGAACTAAGGGGGTGGGGCTGCAGGGGTGCAAATGGAAATAATTTTTGGACAACTGTAACAGCATAATCAATAAAATATACAAATAAAAGAAAGTGAAGGGATTAAGAAGTACTAATTGGCAGATACAAAATAGCCTTGGAATTGTAAAGTACAGAATAGGGAATATAGTCAATAATATTCTAATACTATAAATGGGTAGTTGAAATATCAGGGAGATTGAAATCATACAAAGTATCTTCTCAGATCACAATGGCTTGAAACTAGAAACCAAATTCAAGGGAAAAACCCAAAAATTCTCTAACTCATGGAGACTGAATAACATGCTTTTAAGCAATGAAGGGGTCAACAATGAGATCAAAAATGAAATCAAAAAGTTCCTGGAAACAAATGACAATGAACACACAACAGCCCAAAACCTATGGGATACAGCAAAGGCAGTTCTCAGGGGGAAATTTATAGCAATACAGGCCTTCCAAAAAAGGTTGCAACAAGTTTATAAAAACGACCTAACCACAAAGCTTCAAGAACTAGAGGAGCAACAACAAACAAAGCCCAGAGCAAGTAGAAGAAAGGAAATCATCAAGATCAGAGCAGAACTAAATAACTCAGACATTCAAACTACAATTCGAAGAATCGACAGGACCAGGAGCTGGTTCTTTGAAAAAATAAACAAAATTGACAAGCCCTTATCCAGACTCATGAAGAAAAAGAGAGAGAGGACCCAAATAAACAGAATCAGAACTGAAAGAGGGGAAATCACAACTGATACCTCAGAAATACAAAAGATTGTAAGAAATTACGACAAACAACTATGTGACAAAAAATATGACAACCTGGATGAAACGGACACATTTCTGGAAAGGTATAATCTACCAAAACTGAACCCAGAAGAAGCAGAAAGCCTGAATAGGCCAATAACAACTAATGAAATTAAAGAAATATTCCAAAATCTCCCAAAGCACAAAAGCCCTGGACCAGATGGCTACACAGGGGAATTTTACCAAACATTTAAAGAAGAACTAACTCCTATGTTCCTCAAACTATACCAAAAAATTCAGGAAGAGGGAAAACTCCCAAACTCGTTCTATGAGGCCAATATTATTCTAATCCCAAAACCAGAGCAAGACACAACTAAGAAAGAAAGCTACAGGCCAGTATCTCTAATGAACATAGATGCTAAAATTCTCAACAAAATATTGGCCAATCGGATTCAGCAGTATATTATAAAGATCATACACCATGATCAAGTGGGCTTCATCCCAAGGATGCAAGGATGGTAAAACATTCATAAATCAATCAATGTAATATACCACATCAACAAATTGAAAGATAAAAACCATATGATCATATCAATAGATGCTGAACAAGCATTTGATAAAGTGCAGCAACCATTTATGATAAAAACCCTCAGCAAAATGGGAATAGAGGGAGCATACCTCAACATCATAAAGGCCATCTATGAGAGACCTGAAGCCAACATCATACTTAATGGACAAACACTGAAAGCTTTCCCCCTAAGATCAGGAACGAGATAAGGCTGCCCACTTTCTCCACTTCTATTCAACATTGTCTTGGAAGTTCTAGCTATAGCCATCAGAGAAGGAAAAGGAATCAAAGGTATCCAAATTGGAAAGGAGGAAGTCAAACTGTCGTTATTTGCAGATGATATGATAGTGTACATACAAAACCTGATTGGCTCCACCAAAAACTTACTCGACCTAATCAGCAAATTTACTAAAATAGCTGGGTATAAAGTCAATATCCAGAAATCAAAAGCATTTTTGTATACCAATAATGAACCAACAGAAATAGAAGCGAAAATACAAATCCCATTCACCATAGAAACAAGAAAAATAAAGTACCTAGGAATCAACTTAAATAAGGAGGTAAAAGACCTGTACTCAGAAAACTACAGAACAATGAAGAAAGAAATCAAGGAAGACACAAATAAATGGAAGCATATACCATGTTCCTGGATGGGAAGAATTTACATCATTAAAATGTCCATACTACCCAAAGCAATCTACATATTCAATGCAATCCCAATTAAAATACCAATGACAGACTTCACAGAAATAGAAAAAAAATACTTCATAAATTTATATGGAGCCAAAAACGCCCACAAATAGCCACCACAATCTTGAAAAAGAAGAACAAGGTAGGAGGAATCACAATACCGGACTTCAAACAATACTACAAGGCTACTGTCATCAAAACAGCATGGTACTGGCATAAGAATAGACATATAGATCAAAGGAACAGAATAGAGAGCCCAGAAATTAACCCAGGACTCTATGGTCAACTCATATTTGACAAAGGGGGAAGGAACATCCAATGGAGTAAGAACAGTCTCTTCAACAAATGGTGTTGGGAGAACTGGACAGCAACATGCAAAAAGGTAAAACTAGACCACCAACTTACACCATACACCAAAATAAACTCAAGATGGATAAAGGATTTAAACATAAGCAATGCCACCATAAAGGTCCTGGAAAAAAATATAGGCAGTAAACTTTCGGATATCCTATGCAAAAATATGTTTACTGATACTTCACTAAAGGCAAAGGAAATCAAAGAACGAATCAACAAATGGGACTATATCAAATTGAAAAGTTTCTCTTCAGCTAAAGAAAATATCAGCAAAATTCAAAGGGAATCAACTGTATGGGAAAACATAATTGCCAATGATATCTCAGACAAGGGTCTCATCTCCAAAATATAGAAAGAACTAATGTGACTCAACACCAGGGAGACAGGCAGCCCAATTAAAAAATGGGCAAAGGACCTGAACAGATAACTCACTGAGGATGATATACAAAGGGCCCAGAGGCATATGAAATAATGCTCGACATCGCTAGTCATCAGAGAGATGCAAATTAAAACTGCATTAAGATACCACCTCACACCTATCAGAATGGCAATCATCAACAAATCAACACACAACAGGTGTTGGTGAGGATGCGGGGCAAAGGGAACCCTCATACACTGTTGGTGGGAATGCAGGCTGGTGCAGCCACTGTGGAAAACATTATGGGGTTTCCTTAAAAAACTAAAAATGGAACTGCCTTTTGATCCAGCAATTCCACTACTTGGACTATACCCAAAGAATCCTGAAACACCAATTCATAAGAACCTTTGCACACCTGTGTTCATAGCGGCACTATTTACAATAGCCAAGTGCTGGAAACAGCCTACGTGCCCATCAGTGGATGATTGGATAAAAAAACTTTGGTACATTTACACAATGGAATTCTATATAGCAGGAAGAAAGAAGGAACTTGTACCCTTTGCAACAACATGGATGGAACTGGAGAGTATTATGCTTAGTGAAATAAGCCGGTCAGTGAAGGACAAATATCATATGATCTCACCCATTACAGGACAACAATGAGCAAAACTAACAACAAGCAAAACAGAACCAAGTATATGAATACAAGGAATAGGCATTCTGTGGTCAGGGGAACGGGGTAGGGGGTAGGGGTAGGTAGAGGCAAGAAGGGGAGCAGCTTAGATAAGAACCTAGTATAAAGGAACCATGGACATGGACAACAGGTGGGATTGACTTTTGGGGGAATGAGTGGGTGAGGAGGACAGAGGGGAGCAAAAATGTGATGGATGTAATACAACAACAATAAAATTTAAAAAAATAATTCATTGTTCAGTGAAGTTATTGGTGAAAATTAAACTGTGTTTATTTTTACTTAAATAATGAACAAACATGTTAGCCAAACCAATAGCTAATATTTTTAGAGTATGTAACATTAAATAGAATCAAATGAAGGAAGTGTGAGAAGTATATGATACAGATACATTTAATCATTTTCTGTAAATGCTAACAGAAGGTGTTATTGTGAAAGTTGAAAGTGGCCACTGAGGAGCAAAGCTCTGAGATGGCTGTACAGAATAAGACTAATGGGAAAGATGGAAACAGCTCTGGCTCACTTGATATTTACTTTTTTAAGTTAATTTCATTTATTTATGGTAGTATTAGAAGTGTCTCATCTTTCCCCTTTTGCTCTCCCTTCCCTCCACTTCCTCCCCTCCCTACACCCTGTCCCTCAATAAATCGAGATTTATCTTTTCATAGTAGATACGTAATAGAGCCAGGAACTTGTCTATGTTAGACTTTGAGCAAATTTATCAAAACACAAATCTTCCCTTCAAATGTGTACTACTAAGAGTTAGACTCATTTGAAACACACTTTCCCTGACTTTCTCCACTTTGTTAAGTAAAATTCTTAGCTTATGATATTTCCTATTTATCAATGCTTTCATAAAAGAGTTTCTGGATGTGGATTTATCTCTCAATCTTCCTATAGGTCTATTCCATAATGCTGGACTCACAGACATTGACTACATATCTGGGCTGTGGCCACAGGGGAGACTGGGGAGTTGTCAGCCATCTGGACATTTTTATGAACAACAATATGCTGAGGTCATTCATGGGCTTGCCTAACAATGTACCCTGCAGCCATTTGAACCAACCAGTTGACTCTGAAAAATGTGTGTGTCTTCTTAGAGGTATCCTGTGGTCAGCAGTTTTCTGAATTCACCCATGACACAGTTTTCACCTGCACTAGAGCCTAGGACATATACTGTTATAACTGATACAATAACAACCCTGATGGGGAGTTAAAGACAAACCATACAATCAAAGAATATGCATTCAAAATGTGTATTTTGTAAAGGACTAGTGTCATGAACACAATAAACCTGAAAAAAACAACAACAACAACAACAACAATAACAACGAACTAAACTTCTGGCAGGATGGAGGCATAGAGAGACACTTTTTGCCTCTTTGCACAACCATAAGAAGGATTATGTTACATCAAAGCAAAAAGTAACCAGAGCTAGCAGAAACAGTAAAGATGTAATGCTCATCCAGACAGGAAGGAGCGATGAAGACAGTGAGCCAGGAAGAGAGGACCTGGTGTGGTGGCGATGGCCAGGCGGTAGCTGTAGAAAGTTGGTCAAACAAGCAGTCAAACATTATGAAACTCAGGAGAGACATATATGAAGAGATGCTAGTCCAAGACCAGACTGGAAGCTCACAGTTCCAGCATTGGGGAAATAATACTTCTGGCTGCATAAACCAGCGGAGGTTGGAGTAGCAGAAGAAACTACCAGTGCTCAGGAGCATCTCCTTATTTAGGGGCTACACGGTCCTAGAACTTTCACAAACCCATGCACTTTAGGAAACATCACCGGAGCAATAGCTAGAAGTGTGCCAGTCACATATAAGAAGTTCTGAAATCACTGGAAATGTGGCCAGTGCTAATCAAGTGGCATTGTTCCCTCTCTGACCCATCCTCCCCACACAGAGCCACAAAACTGTGAAACTGGTTGCCCAGCACTAATGAATGCAACAGGTGTGACAGTTGTGCCCAATGCAGAGAGGCAAAAACAGAAGGTTGTCAAGTTGAGGAGATAAGGAAGTGTGGCAGAAAAGAGCAGGTCAAGACTACAGAGAGAGAACTAATCCAGGAGGAGATAGCCAATATAACAGATGCAGAATTCAAAACATTTTTGATAATGATGCTTACATCAGTGATTGAGTGCATAAATGCATAAGGAAAAATTGAAGGCCATCCTAAGTGAAATGAATAAAAATCCACGCTAAACCAACAAGGAAGAGAAGGAAGCCAGTGTTCAAATCTTCAATTTGGAACAAAAGGAATAAATAGTGAGCCAGTACAGAATGAAGGGGAAAACTTAAAATCAATCAATTAATCAAAAGGACAGGCTTAAGAACCTTGGGGAAAACTTGATCTCCCTACACCACTGTGAGACTCTTCCTGAGTCCTCCACCAGCCTCTCTCCTCTGTCCCCAATGAAGTTCCAATGGGCAAGACAAAGGCACCTACCTCCAAGGTGTCAGGTTCCCTCCCCAAGTAGAAGAAGACAGGACCTGCCCTGCCCAAATGGTGAGGACAGAGCCCCTGATCCCCACAGGATCTCCCGAAGGTGGGAGGCAGTGGGGAGGACAGTTAAAGGGCTGCAGAGGCCTCCCAGGGCCCCTCAGCCCCAAGGCGTGTGGGGCTAGAGATGTCCAGGCAGGTCTGAGAGGAGCTGGGGAAACTTCCTGGGCCTCATGGTGGGGTCATGCTGAGGGGCCTTCCATGTCCTTGTTTCTAGGGCTTTGAGACATTGACCCAAGCCCCAGTCAAGCGGTGCCCTGTGGTTTCAGGGACCTCCGTAGGAGCCTGTAGGGTGCCCTCCTCAGAACTAGGGGGGTTGTGGAAGAGCTGGTCACCCTCCCGGGCAGGGGCTTATACACTAAGCAAGAGGATGAAGACACCCATTGAGTCGGCGTCGGAAGCAGTGGCAGCAGAGGCGGTTGTGGTGGCAGAGGGAATTGGACAAAACCCTACACCACCAGTCATTCCCAGGCCAAGTCCCATCCAAGTACTCACCAGGCCAGACCCTCCTTAGGCTCTGAGATTACAGAAGATCAGTGTGTTCAAGGGGTTTGGCTGTAGAAGGGGGAAGTGGCCTCCAGAGGCATAAAAGCCCCTACCTGACCTTTAGGCCCCTGTGCCCTCAGGTGGGCCTCAGATGGATGGATGTAAGCTGCATTTCCCACCCCTCTCTGTGACGCTGCCCCTGAGCCCTCCGCCGGTAACCCCTCTGCCACCTCACCAGGTTCCAAAGGGCAGGCCGTGAAAGGGCGGGTGAGGACACCTCCTGAGGTGGCAGTGGTCATGGTGACCTGCCCTCCCTCTGAAGCCTAGGAGGGGAGGGGGTGTGCCCTGGCCCAAAGGAAAGGATTCAGAAGGCGGCTGCAAGGTCAGGCAAGCGGTTGCTGGCTGAGGTCCTGCAGCACCCGGAGCCTCAAGGCAGGACTGGAAAGAGGTGGCAGTTGCCGCTGGGGACCCGGCCCCTCCCCAAAAAGGCGGGGCTGAGAGCAGGTCCGCAATCTCCCTGGGCCTCCGGGGTTGGGGGCGTTATCAGGGGGTTTCCCTCTCCCTGATGCTGGGGCTGTCTCTGCCTTCCCTAAGCAGGGCTGTGGGCCTCCACCTTCGTGTGTGGGGCTGGAAGGCACCGGCGCAATTCCATTCTCAAAGGGTGCCCTGAAGCGGCCGGATCCACATAGTAGCCGGCGGGGTGCCCTCCACAGTGCCAACATCAGTGGGTAGTGCCTGCTTCTTCTCCGAGGCAGGGGATTCTGCTTTGAGTAAGAAGATGAAGGTACCCTAGCAGGAAGAGGCGGCTGCATGGGGCCACCAAGGTGGTGGCCGCCCAAAGGGCAGCTGTGGGACCCTAAATTGATAGTTCCGCAAAAGCTCATCCCACCTGATTTCTCATCCACAATGTAACCAGGCCAGGCCCTGTTTGTCTGTCTAGAACATGAGGAGATCCTGCATGTTCAGGGTGCTATATGGCCATGGGCACGGAAAGTGGATTTCAGCAGCCCCAGGAGCCCTTGCCTGGCCTCCAGTCCCCACTCCCAGGCACAGTCACGTACCCAGGAGCAGCTCCTGCAGCCTCCTCCTGCAGACTTCCCTGAACCACCCCGATCTGCTTTTCTGTCTGTCTTTCTCTTTCTCTCTCTTTCAATTTAAATTTCTTTCTTTCTGTCTTTCTTGCTTTCCTTTTTGTTCTTTCTTATACCAGACTATAACGAATTGATTAACCCCATGCATACCTTTATTCTCTTCAAAATAGAGTAACATTTCCTCCTCTCCCCTCACACAGAAGGTCTCCACTCTAGTACCTCAGGTGAACAAAAATCACTTTCAGCATGAGCCATGACAGTTGAATATAAATGCCATTCTGAAAGTGACTCTATGCCACCAGAATGAAGGACTAAACCAGGCAGATGTTGGAAGCCTTCTTGGGTAGCTCTTTGCTAACACATCCTAGTGGTACTCATCTTCTGCCAACAGGAATATTGTTTCTTTCTTTCTTTTTTCTTTTTTAGCTGGTTTCCCATTGGTCAGGAAATGAACCAAAGCAGAACTGCTCAGCATCCCTCACAGTCCCATTTTTTCAACAGAGAGATGAACTTAGGCCAGGCATTGGTGGACTGGATGTCTGCTGATATCACCACCTCTTTATAAGTACAGAAAGCTCCTTGCTGTCATTTTCACAAAGGCTGCACTCCTGGAGCACTTAGACCATTCACAACGGGAGGCAGTGAGAGTGTGTCCATTCAGTCTAGTGAAGAGAGGACTCAAAAGACAAGCAGCTGATATTCTAGGACAGCAATTTTCAGCCGGTGTGCCCCAAGAATTTTGAAAACATGCCATGCCTGACTGTTTAGTCAGGGCAACTGACAGACACCTTTTCCCTTAGATTGTGAAAAAGATGAAGAATAAAAAATACCAACAGCCTACGCAACAATAACCGTTCAGTGTGGATGGATCCATATTATACTTTTTCTTTTCTTTATTTCTTTTGTACTTTTTGGTCAGATTGGAAAAATATGTGGGTTTTGTTGTGTCACATCATTTTAGTAATTAATGAATGGTGAAAAACA